>PVIJ01004617.1:10694-86513 GCA_004024925.1 Scalopus aquaticus
GAAACCCACATTACTGGAAAACCAATGGATCAATGAAAAGATCAAAGAAGAAATTAAAAAATATCTAGAACTGAATAACAATGAGGACACAACTTTCCAGAACGTCTGGGACACAGCAAAAGCAGTAATAAGAGGAAAATACATAGCATTACAAGCTCACATCAAGAAACAAGAAACAACCCAAAGAAACAATTTAATCACACATCTCAAAGAACTAGAAAATAAACAACAAAAAATCCTAAAAGCCAGTTTAAGAAAGGAAATTATAAAAATCAAAGCAGTAATAAACGAAATGGAAATTAAAAAAAAAAACAATCCAGAAGATCAACAAAACCAAAAGCTGGTTCTTTGAAAAAATAAACAAAATAGACAAACCACTAGTCAGGCTTACAAAGAAAAAACGAGAGAAAACACAAATAAATAGGATCATAAATGAAAAAGGAGAAATCACAACAGACGCAACAAAAATAAAAAAATAATCAGAGATTACTATAAATAGACAGCTATACGGAAACAAGTACAACAACCTAGAGGAAATGAACAAATTCCTAGACCAATACAATCACCCAAAATTAGACGAAGAAGATATAGAAAACCTAAACAGACCAATCACAAGCAGTGAAATTGAAACAGTAATTAAAAACCTCCCCCAAAACAAAAACCTCCCCCAAAACAGGACCAGATTGTTTCACAAACGGATTCTACCAAACATTCAAAAATGAAATAGTCCCTATATTACACAAACTTTAAAAAAAACTGAGAAGGAAGGAGTACTACGAAACACATTCTATGAAGCAAATATTACTCTAATACCAAACCAGACAAAGACAATACAAAAAAAGAAAACTACAGACCAATCTCCTTAATGAATACTGATGCAAAAATATTTAACAAAATCTTGGCCAATAGGATCCAACAATGCATCCAAAAGATAATACACCACGACCAAGTGGGATTTATTCCAGGGACACAAGGATGGTTCAACATCTGAAAATCAATCAATATAATCCAACACATCAACAAAAAGAAAAAAAAGACAATATGATCATATCAGTAGACACTGAGAAAGCATTTGACAAAGTGAAACATCCATTTATGATAAAAGCCCTTGAAATCCTTGGGATAGAAGGAACATACCTCAACATAATAAAAGCCATATACGACAAACCCATGGCCAATATTATCCTCAACAGTGAGAAGCTGAAGGCCTTTCCCCTAAGATCAGGAACAAGGCAAGGATGTCCACTCTCACCATTGCTTTTCAATATAACACTGGAAGTCCTAGCCAGAGCAATTAGACAAGAGAAAGACATTCAAGGGATCCAAATCAGAAAAGAAGAAATTAAACAGCCTCTATTTGCAGACGATATGATAATATATGTACAAAACCCTAAAACTCCATAGAAAAACTACTCAAAATTATAGACCAGTTCAGTAAAGTAGCAGGATACAAAATCAATGCAAAAAAGTCAGTAGCATTCCTACATGCAAACACCCAATCTGAAGAAGAAGAAATTAAGAAATCCATCCCCTTTGAAATCGAAACCAAAAAAATTAAATATCTGGGAATAAATCTAACAAAAGACATAAAGGACAAAGAAAACTATAAAACACCGTTGAAAGAAATAGAAGAAGACACAAGAAGATGGAAAGGCATCCCTTGCTCATGGATTGGAAGGATTAACATTATCAAAATGGCAATCCTACCAAAAGCAATTTAAAGATTCAATGCTATTCCAATAAAAATCTCAATGACATTCTTCAAAGAAATAGATCGACTACTGATGAAATTCATACGGAACCACAAAAAACCTCGCATAGCTAAAGCCCTCCTAACTAAAAAGAAAGAAAACGGAGGAATCTCCACTCCCTGATTTCAAACTATACTACAAAGCCATAATAATTCAAACAGCACGGTACTGGAGCAAAAACAGAAAGACCAATGGAACCGAATAGAATACCCAGAATTAAATACGCATATCTATGAACAACTAATCTTTGACAAAGGAGCAAAGAAAATGCAGTGGAACAAGGACAGTCTAGTCAATAAATGGTGCTGGGAAAACTGGACAGCCATATGCAAAAAAATGAAGCTAGACTACTATCTCACACCCTGCACAAAAGCCAACTCAAAATGGATAAAAGACCAGGAAGTAAGACCTGAAACCATAAAATTTATAGAAGAAAATTTAGGTAAAACTCTACACGACATACATCTCAGCAAAATCTTGAAAGACACATCCCCCAAAGCAAAGGAAGTGAAGGACAAGATAAATAGATGGGATTACATCAAAATAAAAAGCTTCTGTACAGCAAAAGAGACATTAACCAAAACTAACAGACACCCTACCAACTGGGAAAAGATCTTTGCACACAATACATCTGGTAGAGGTCTGATAACAAAAATTTACAAGGGACTCACACAACTCAACAAAAACAAAGCCAATAATTCAGTCAATTAATGGGCAGAAGAGCTCAAAAGGCACTTCTCCAAAGAAGAAAAGCAAATGGCCAACAGGTACATGAGAAAATGTTCAACATCACTTATAATCAAGGAAATGCAAATCAAAACCACAATGAGATACCACCCTCACACCTGTGAGGATGGCACACATTATAAATACAGGCAACAACAAATGCTGGAAAGGATGTGGAGAAAAAGGAACTCTTCTACACTGCTGGTGGGAATGCGAAGTGGTGTAACCACTATGGAAAGCTGTATGGCGATTCTAAACATGGAGCTTTCATACCACCCAGCAATACCACTTTTGGGAATCTACACAAAGGACACAAAAACACTAATCCAAAAGGATACATGCACCCGTATGTTCACAATAGCAAAGATATGGAAGCAACCCAGATGTCCAAAAATAGATGATTGGATCAAGAAGATGTGGTACATATACACAATGGAATACTATTCAGCATTCAAAGAAGATAAACACATGCAATTTGCAGCGACATGGATAGAATTAGAGGGGATCATACTCAGTGAAATAAGCCAGAAAGAAAGAGAAAAATATCAAATGGTTTCACTTATTACAGGACTATAAGGAAACCAAATAGGAGAGAGACACTCAGCGAGGGGTGTGGGGGGCGGGGAGGAGAGGATAAGGACACAAAATGGAGTAGAAAAGAACACAAGGGACCACGGAGATGGATCACGGGTGAATTGGTGGTGGGTTACCCAAGGGGAATACAAAATGTAAAAGACATAAATAACAATAAAAAATACATATTAAAAAAAGTCACTTTATTAAAGTTAAGTGAAGAAAATAAAAAGGTTACAATTTGTACATTTCTGATCCTAAAATAATACATGGCATTGTTTCTGAGTTCTTGTAGCTCTGGTATGCTTTCACACTCTACTTAAGTCACTCTTCTACTCCTTTTCTGTAGAAAAATTATTGCTTTTTTTGACAACATAGATGGTACTGGAGGGGAGAATGCTAAGCAAAATAAGTCAGAAGGAGGAAGACAAATACTATATAATTTCACTTATATGTGGAATATAGAAAAAATTAACAAAGAAGAAGACAAAACCAAAACAATCAAACTCAGAAATCCCACCAGAGGAGGAGTAGAGAGGAGAGCAAAGTGGGATAGGGGACACAATGGACACTATGGAGGATGACTGTGGGTGCATAAGTTGTGGGTAATATACTTCTGAAGAGTGTGATCCTATGTCTTTAAATCATATACAGTGTTGTAAGCCAACCTCTTATTGAGGTAAGAACCTTAATAAAAATAAGTAAGTTTTTAAAAAACCATGTTTAAAAAAATACATATGCCAGTGTTGACCTGGAAGAACTCTCCAGAAAATATATAAAATATAACAAGTTTTCAAAACTACAATTGAAACCTACTACTATTGTGTTGCTGCCAATGTCTGTTTTGAGATTTGTTAACAGTTGTCACATATATTTCGATGCTCCTTGGTTTGGTGCATATATATTTATGAGTATTATATCTTTCTGATGTATTGAATTATGGCTGTCCCTGCCTTTTTTGGGTGGGGGGGAAGAGGGTTCCATTTAAATGAAGGATTGTTTTCCAACCATTTACCTTCATCCTATTTTTATCTTTGGGGCACAGGCGTATATCCTGAAGAAAACAGGTTTGTTTTCTAATCCAACCAGTCACTCTGTGCCTTTTGATTAGTGGCTCAGCCAGTTTAGGGTGAACATTGATATATGAGTGTTTGGTACTGCCATTTGTATTTAGTTTTCTGTTTTTATTTCCTTGTTCAATTTTTTTGTTGTTGATTTTCCTCCCTTTGGTTTAGATAGGAGAGCTACTTTCACCATTTCATGTAGGGAGTTGTAGACTTCGCAAACTCTTTCAATTTCTGTTTTTCTGTGAAAACCTTTATTTCTCCTTCATATCTCAGAATTTTGCAGGATATACTATTTTTAGCTGGCATTTTTCTCTTTGGGTATTTTGAATGCATCATTCTATTCTCTCCTTCCCTGAAGGAGCTGATGGGAGTAGCTCTATAGGTTACTTGCTTTTTCCCCCAATCACCTTCAATATCGTGCACTCTTGGTAGTTTTACCACAGTGGGTCTTAATGTAGGTCTCATTGCATTTAGATAGCTTCATAGACTTGTATATTCGGTTCTTTCTCCAAGCTTGGTACATTTCCCTCTTTTATTTATTTGCATATGGTTTCAAAAACCCACCACCACCCTTCCCTTTCTTGGAGTACTCATTATTGTGTTGCCTTTCCTGGTGGAATCAGCTAGTTCTTGAAGTGTCTGTTCAGTTTTTCTTCTTTCTTCTTTCACTTGTTCATTGCATATTCCCACCTCCAGGGTCACTGATCCAAATCTTCATTGGTCCATTCTGCTCATTTTTCTGTTTTAGATTTCCCTATTTTTAAAACAAGTGTCTGAAGCAGTAACTTGGAGTTTGGGTTGTGTTTACTTTTCTAGCAGGTAGAGATTTGGTTTAATGTGATTTTACCTTTTTGACCTTTATTGGTTTCTGTAGGTTAGAGGCCTGTTCTTGTAGCTGCTGAGTGAGAGTGTGGGGAAGATTTCTGGAGGCATCCAGTTGCTGAAATGAATGTGCTGGGGAAGGGCTCACTCATGTTTGTGGCATTGCCAATATCCCTCCTCTCTGGGGTTCCAGGTCTAAGACTCTGCAGTCTATGCACTGTCAGCACTAGTCCTGACCTCACTGTTCTATGCATTGTCCTCTTTCTTTGCAGTGGGGACCCAGCCTATGGGGAGCACCCTAGCTCCTCCTTGTATTTCCCCTCAGTCAAGCAAATGTGCCCCCTCCATGCCATCCATCTTTCCCTTTCTGAGGCCTACTGGCTGAGCTGCCAGACTACAACTTGTATTGTACCTTCCCACTCTGGACACTGCCTTCAGGAGTTTCTCTTCACTAACCTCTTATTCAGTGAAGCATGAATCTCCTCCATGTCCCTTCTGGTACAGTCTTCTGGGTCTCAAGCCACAGGACTCTGGGTATAACGTCCACCTAGTTAACTTTTAGATGCTCTGATTGGGAGTGAAGCAAGGAATCTCCTCTGGTGTCATCTTGGGCCAAGTCTTAACTCACTGATTTTTTTATTAATGGAATAATACTCTTTATAATAGATGGATGGCCTATTATTAATTAGTCCCACAAATACATATTGATCCTCTGTAATGGGTTAGATACTAGGGATACAGGAGTAAACAAAACAAATCAAATTCCTTTCCCTCACAAAGCTTGTACTCTAGTTAGGGAGCCAGACAATAAACAAGATAGTAAGTAGACTGTATAATGACATTATACTAACTAATTTTATAACTATAATTATATAATTATAATTATATTAACTAATTATATAACTGCTAATGACATTAAAGAAAATAAGGGTGGGACATAAAGACTGTTATTGGATGATGCTTAACTCTTGGATAGAAGCCAGAAAAGTCTTCATTTAATACTTGATATTGTTTAAAGAAAAGTTCTGAAGAAGGGAGATAACTAGTCATGAGGGGACCAGCAAATCACATCGGCTTTGTTTTAATTTTAAGTATGGATTTAACATAGTTCATCTCTCCCTACTGCTTGTTAAACTTGTTTGACATGACTTCCACGAAGTACACTTCTTTGGTTTTCCTTCTGCTTTGTACATTATTCCTTTGTCTCTCCTCATTTCTGTAATCTCTAAACATTGGAACAGCCCATGTTTTAGTCCTTCTCTTTTTATATTTATATAGGGGGCTCCTAACCACATATATGTACACATATACATACATATGTACACACACACACAAACACGTGCATGCACACACACAATGTTTTATTTTACTTTATTTTTATATGTCCCTCCACCCCCTTTGGTAATCTGGTGAAACCTTAGATATTTTCTCCTAATAAGTGTTCGTAAAATAGGTTGCATTCAAGAGAAGCTACTCAAAAATAGTATTGTCAAAATATTAGCAATATCTGTTGCTAATTTTAATATACTTGCTTTTTAAAATGACATTAAGTAACAGGGTATAACACCAGGGTTAATAGCGCCATAATTTTTTTTGTTTGTTTTTGGTGGCATGGGAAGCAAGTTCATTAGATAAGAGAAAGTATTCAATAGATACTTATGAGAGAGAATGGATTGAAAAACATAGCTAGTTGCATTTCAACAGGGTTGTGCTTTGGAAACAAATGTGAAGTAGTGCCCCAAAAATTGAGGGTACATATTAATAAAGTAATATAATTATTAACCATAGAATTTAATATGGATAAAGAGAACTTGGAGGTGGGGTAAGGGTGGTTGCATCAATGAATTGAATGTTATGTTGGGGCTGAAGTATTATTCAGAGGATTGTTGATGTAGAGTTCCTACAATGATGTTGCTGGAAAGATAGGGAGTGATGGATGGAAAGTGAGATATTTGGAATTGGGGATACAAAGGATAACACACATCATTTGTATATATCTCTGTCTTGATATGAGTGATTCTGATGTAGCAGCAAAATAAGATTGTTATTATAGAAAGTACTTTCTATATCACTTTTTATTCATGATATATGATCTGACTCTCCAAAAGCAAATTAATTTCAATTCAAGAAAATTTTACTGAAAAAAATCATGAGAACATTATAGGATTGATAATTGACATTAGGAAGTGATCTTTCAGTTATACAATAATTAAAACCAGTAATTCATTAGGAAAACTCACTTCCAACACATTAACATGTTTGTCAGATATTCAATAACATTGAAAAACAGACTTAAAAAAAGAGAAGATGAAAGCAAAATTGTTGTAACACAGGAACAACAGTTCAAACAAGAGACAGCATTTTGAAATTATAATAGGATTTGATCTACAAAAAAAACCAAAAAACAAAGTTAAGTCCAAAGTGTTTTCATCAAGCTTTTAATACTGAAAATCCAAGTTAATACTGAAATCCCAGTTAGTTACTATAAGGTAATAACTTGCAAGGTCATGCTTATCTTACCTGAGGTCCCCAGATATCTTCTAATGGGAGGTCCTTGTTAAGCTCAATCATTGATTTCCATGTCTGGGCTTCATGTAAACAACCACTCTGTCAAAATATTTTGTATATGAATATTTTCTTAAGTATTTACTATTTTTTGATGCTATTGAAAGTTACATATTAAAAAATTCATTATTTGGGCCTCCCTAGTGACCTAGGGGTTAAGTCTCAGCGCTATCACTGCAGGATAGTCACTTAAAGCTAAAGCTCCAGTCAGGGAGCTGAACCACATTGAGCAGCAGACCTCTCCTGTCTTGCCCATTGCTCCCCTCAGCAGTGTATTTCAGTAGACCTGCCCGTTCTGCTCCCCACTGTCTCTGGTGAATCCTCTCACCCTGGTACCTCTGGACCTACACCCCAGTTCTTATCTGCATAAAAAAAAAATAAATCTTTAAAAAATTCATTATTTAAATATTTGCTGGTCTACAAAAAAAAATCAATTGACTTTTATGTGTTAAACTTGTAGAGAACTTCTTAAGCTCACTAATTTTAATTGTTTCACACAGTCATATCATTTGTGAATATAACAACTTATTTATTTCCAAGCCTTTTACCTGTTACTCATTTTAATTATTTGTTGTTTACCTTGTTCAGAGAGCTCTGGGAATAATATTACATAAAAGTGGCAATGCCAGGCATCCTTGTTTTACTCCTGATTTTAGTGGGAAGGCTTTCAAATTTAAACCATTAGGTATGATATTTTCCATGGGTTTTTGTATGGACATTTTATTACACATACAAAATTTATAATTTTCTAAGATTTATTTTAAAAATAACATTATGTATAGGTGATAATTTTTAAAATCAAGTGACTTCATCAATTATTACAAAATTTCATGCTGTTTTTCCTTCTGTTAACATAATGTATTCCTAATGAAATATTACAAAGTAACAAAAAAGATGAAATCTTGCTTGGCTGGATCTTGAGGGAATTATGTTAAGTGAAATGTCAAAAGGAGAAAAACAAATACTTTATGATTTTACTCATTTGTGGGCTACAAAAGGAAAAAAGCAATCAACAAACAAAACAAAACAGAAATCCACTTAGACTTTGACAACAGAATGGTGGTTATCAGAGAGAAAGGAGAGTGGAGAGGACAGGCAGAGGGGACCAATTGATTGGTGCTAAATGGTAACTATACATTTGGTGGTAGATGTGAATTATTAAATAGAGTTGCTGACGTGAGAAACTGTATACCTGAAACCTATACAGTGTTGTAAATTAACATTACCACAATAAAAAGAATAAAATATACAGTGATTTTTATTTTTTAAGATATATTTATTTATGCACACAAGCTGGGGTGCAGGCCAGAGGTGTGGGGCAGTGAGAGGGTTCACCATAAACAGAGTGGGGAGCAGAACAGGCAGATCGACGGAAATACACTGCTGAGCGGAGCAGCTGGCGAGGCAGGAGATGTCTGCTGTGCATTGTGGGAATCTCCCCGGCGGACATTGAACTCACGCTGCAGCTGCAGACAGCTACACAGCAGCACTGCACTTAAACGTTGTGCCACCAGGGAGGCCCTATACAGTGATTTTAAAATGATACAGATTTTCAAATTATGTTTTAAAATGATACCCCAATTCTTTATTTAATAAAGAAAACCTGCATTTTCAGAAATGCATCTATTATATACTATATTCTTTTCTTTTTAGCCCTTATTGTATTTTAAGTCATTCTACACTGTATAGTTCTTATGTTGATATTGCTTTTATGAGCTAGGTTGTCTGAAGATTATTACTTAGTATATTACTCAAGAAAGGCTTATAAGAATATTCTGAGTTTTTTTACATGTTGATAGCATTTTGCACCCTTATATCCACTACTGAGTGTAATCAGTCTTAGTTGCTATAAAATCCTTGGTTAATGGTTACATTCCTTTAGTATTTTAAATATTTTACTTCATTTAATAGTTTAATGCCAGCATGAAGCCCAGCAATGAAAATGTCTAGAGATAATCTAATTTAATTTCCTTTATGAATTGCTTAGTTTTTTGCTTAGATATCTACTTGGGTTGGCTATTCTGATTTGACATTCACCAGTAAATGGTATACTCTTTCAACATGATTATTTCAATTTTTTTTGAAGGGTGGGAGGTATTTTGTTAAATTATTTGTACTGTATTTGTTCCTTGGGTTTTCTTTTTCAGGGATTTCATTTATTCATCTACTAGATTTTCTTTGCCTATCTTCAGTATTTGTCACTTCACATCTTTTTATTTCCATTCTTCATTTCTTTTTTACTTTAAAATATCTCTTGTTTTAATTTTATTTATTTTTTCAAAGCATTATTATCTATTGTTACTTTCATGTTTTAAACATTTCCATTGTACGTAGAATTTTAGGTTTGGTAATTATTTTCCTTCAACAATATAAAGACCTTTTTATTTCAAGTTTTATGACTTTCATTATTTGTATTGAGAAATTAACAAACTCTTCTTACTCTTCTGAAGGTAGCTTATCTTTTTGCTCTGGCTACTTCTAAGATTTTTCCCTTTGTCTTTAATTTTAGACATTTTTGTCTTTTTGTCAATGCATATTACTTTTTTGGTGCCTTGATGTTTCAACAGACTTTTTAAGATCATTTCCTCTCTTTTTTTCAGACCCAGTTCTTAGATATCAGCAATGACTCTCCCATGTCTATTATATTCTTTTCTATATTCAAATCAGGCTTTTCCTGATTTTTTCCAGTTTTTCATTTTTGCGTAATTCTGGATACTTCCTTCTAACTTCTCCTCCAGTTGATTAATTCTCTTTTTGGCCATCATTCCCAATAGTTGAGTTCTTATTTTAAGATATTATAATTAATATTTTTGTTACAAAAATCACCAATATCTTAAACATAGGATAGATAAAGAAAAAAGATTATTGTCTGAAGTTCTCATATAGGTGAACAGGGAAACACTGGGGAAAATGACATACAGATA
Source organism: Scalopus aquaticus (assembly GCA_004024925.1). Lineage (NCBI taxonomy): Eukaryota > Metazoa > Chordata > Mammalia > Eulipotyphla > Talpidae > Scalopus > Scalopus aquaticus. Next base: position 21,123 of record PVIJ01004617.1, read on the forward strand.
TTACTTAGGCTGCAGTTGAAGGACTGAACCATAGAGCACAAAGTTAGGAAAAGAAGGGAAGAAAAATGGGAATAAAAAGATAAAAAGATTTGAGAAGATGCAATATATCGCAAGTCTGGGCAAAGGTACAAGGAAGATAGACTCATGAGACTATGGGAGGAATTAGAACAGAAGGACTTACGTATCGGGTGCTGAACGGGTATAGAAACAATGTGTGGTGGAATGGATGTGTTTGGCCATATAATTGAAAGTTAATTAGTTCTTGTAGTGCAACCCATGTCTCTTGGCTGCCCTCTGGGTCGGTAAGGCGTTTTGGAGGCTTAAGGCCTCTAACAGATGATAAAGTTATTTTGGAAGGAGTCATCCCTGGTTTTGTTTGCACGTGCAATCTGTGGAATCTCAGTAACCAATACTGGTAACTTCTAGAGAGGCTCCATCAAGATGGGAAGACCTCAAAGGTAGAATGTCTTACATGAAAGGGCGTGAAATGTGGTGATTGGGAGTGGTAAGGTTTTTCCTCTGTGGTCTAAAAGTTAAAGGGCAGAATAAGGGTAATGTGTGAGGAGGTTGAGATTGATCAGTCCATGAGGATAGAGGAAAACCATGAGCATATGAGGACAGTGAAGCCAGGGTCAGCAGGTCAAATTATACCAAGAAGTGAAGTGAGACAAAGTTTAAAGAGTGTTTGCTTGATTTGTACAAATATGATGAATGTTCAAAAGTCAAAGGAAGAACTATAAATAAACAATGAATACAGCATGGAGAGGTAGTAAAATATTCACCTATAACTGCATCACCCTACTATAAACATTATTTCTCTGACTTCTTTGTTTTATAGAACAATTACTTTTTCATAAATGAATTTCAGTCTGAGAGAATTTAATACAGAGGTTTTTTTCCTTCACACAGTTGATTGGCTCTGTTTTCCTTATATAAGTTATATATTGATTTAAAATAGAAAGGTATGTCAAATTGCACACTAAATTCTATTTAAATTGAAAGATGTCATACCTTCTTCATAGTATTGTTAAAGCTATAGTCATTCCTGCCATGTATTTCCCACACTATGAAATTTACATTAATATCTTCAATATAGCCACTCTCATTGTATCTGAAAGCAAACAGAAGACCCAAAAATAATAAGTTTAATGCAGAATATAGGGGTTCAGAGCTCCAACTTTTAACACATTGTTTGCGGGTAGTTTGCTACTACCAGTCAACGTAAAATGTATAAATACGTTTCCCGCATACAATTTAAAATATTTTTGTAAGCAAAACATTATTCCCATATTACTATTCCCATAAGAAAGGATCACCACTTTCTTTAAGCCACATAGCTGGTGAGTAATAACACATTGTTTGCAGGTAGTTTGCTACTACCAGTCAACGTAAAACGTATAAATACATTTCCTGCATACAATGTGTTAAGTCAGATGAAGTTAGGTATAAATTCTGTCTTTATCACTTAAGAGTTTTGTGACTTGGGGGAAATTACTGAAACTATTGAAACCTCAATTTTCTTGTCTGGAAAAATGAACAGTACCTACTGTATAGGTTTTCCTTCAGCTCTCAAAATAAGCCTAATAATAATGAAGTAGAAAAAATTCACTTCTTTAATAGTTCTAGCTGTAACTTCTCTTCACTTTGATGGGAATCATATGGGTAAGTGGAGGGGTACCGTGGGACGGTATCATGACTGCAGCTGAGAGAAAGGCAGAAAGAAGGACAAAGTCAGGATTTCTGCCATCATTTAATTAACATTCATTTGGTGCCAATTATGGTGAGAATTCAAACCCAGAATTACTATTATGATTAACAAGATGCTGCAGCTCTCTTAGAAGCAACCATCTAGAAGATGACTGTCAAAGGATGAGTAACATTACAGGAATTGAAGTAGGTTCAAGAACCTGAAGTAGTTAAAATCTCCCTGGAATTATAGTCATGCACAGCCCATGCTCAGAGAACACATGATGACTTCTACCAAGAGTAGCTATCAGTAGTCTGCCATGGACAGGGAGTCTTCTCCTTGATCCTGGGACTAGATACATAAGCCCCATTGAGTTTAGAGAGTTTACTTTAAACTCAGTGAGTTTTGCTTTTAATTGAAGTAATGTTGGTTTATATGATCGTGTTTTAAAGTTGTAGGGCTGCACTCTTCAGGTGTTACCATAGTGCACCCACATTTAAGGCACCCATAGTCCACCACCATAATCCATTGTGCTCCCTTCTCCATTTTGTTCTTGCCCCTTTCCTTCTCTCACTGGATTCCTCAGTTCTATATTCTGCTTTCAAGAGCTAGTTTTTAAGTTTGTCTTTGTGTGACCCTTTGTTTTGTTTTTCTATATTCCACATGCAGACGTCACCATTCGGCACTTGTCTTTCTCCTTCTGACTTACTTTGCTTAGCATAATCAAGCTCAGTGAGTTTAAAATAAGATGTTTTACTCCACATGAGTAAATAGGGGCTTGAGACTAAAGTTAAAGTACAGTAACTCTCTGCATACCACAGACTGTAAGTATAAAAATGCTTACATGTCTTCCTTCTTTATCAGTTTGCCCATATTTTAATAGAATTATCCTATACATCCCTGGATGGAAATTTTAGTTAGGACCTTCGTCTCAGGCAAACTCAGTATCTGAAATGTCTTCTTTTTTATATGTATGGAAGTTATTTTATTTCCATCTTAATCTTTTTTAAGAAATCATAAAAAGAGGTATTCAGAAAGTCAACTCTCCAGTAGGGATGACTAGCCAGGCATTACAGTAGTGGTGCTTGACTTCTTTCTTAGAGCAGGAGGAGTGTCATAGAAAAGTCTCAAACTCTAATAAGAGCTCTGAACTCTTAGCGTAGGAGAATGCCCACATGTGTATGAGTACACACACATTTTGTATGTAAATTTCAGAGATTAAAGTCAGGCTTTAACAATGCTTTAATAGATGGATCTTCAGAAGGTGCAATATGTTTGATTGTGTCTGCTGAAAGAAATTAGATTCTTTAATTAAGAAGTAATTGCAAAGGCGTATGTTTTATTTGAATGAAAAGATCTTAATTGAACTCTGTAAACTAGCATCTTTTGCACTCACAAAAGCAATAAGCTACAGTGTCATCTAGTGGCATAAGGATAAATTTCTTATCTATATGATCTGCAATTTCTGGGCTTACAATGATCTTTGATAGTTTTATTTATTCCATCGAAAATGTTATAAAATGCTTGCCTATTTAAGCATGGAATATATTCATTAATATAACATATAATACTATCAAACTTGAGAAACTCAGAAAAGTCACTCACTAAAGTCACTAAGTAGGCAATAAATTTTCTTATAATTTGTAACTTCTCCACTATGGCAGTTCTACTTTTGGAATTGGGAAGGAGAGACCTCTCTGTTGATCCATTAGACATGTAGGTTTTCAATCCTGTGTAACAACTCTGGATAGCCTATCTTATTAACAATGTCTTTTATTTTCTATATTGTTATGCTTTAGTATCTGGGACCTGGGACCATGTTACTTAATTTCTAGAGATAGTAAACAACTCTCCCAGGAGTGCCTTTCTTATACAAACCAACCAATCCAGAGCCCATACTTTATCAAAACCCTGGGCCACTATCTAAATGCCTTAATAGCCCTAGAGCCAGTCACTAAACTGTTAGGGACAGCACGTATGCCCTAGTATCCACTGAAATTACTCAAACTAGCCAATTCTAAGCCTGCTTTACCTGACTTATTAATTCCTTCTTGTAAAAATACCAATAAAAATTCTTGCCCATCTTTTACCCTGTTCCCACTCCCTCCTAACTAGCCCTGATACTCCCTACATGAATTCTATGTGATGTGCTGTACTTCTTGTTTCCAATGATCAGTATCAGTATGTATAAAAAAAAACTTCTTCAACGATGACAGCCATCTCCTTGTGTGTCTTACCACACCTGATTAAAACAAACTTTGAGTAGAGCAATTATATCCATTGTTCCTCTGTGGTTCCTTCTGTGGCACCAAATTTCTGTTTAGGATTTGTTGTCAAAGGAGTTGAGAAAACAAAGAGGCAGATGGGAGGGCTTATATTCCCAACTAGATCATACTGCCAGGACTTGCTTCATGTTTACTCACACTTGATTGTGAATCTATAATCCTTTTATTTGTAAAATTCTGCCCAAACTTGTTCCTGAGTCACTTATAAAGGTAAGACATTTACTGTAATCTAGATGTCTAATTCCCTAGTGACTGCCCCATCTGACTGAGTCTCAAAACTCTATTAACTAGCACCCAAATTTTCCTGTTAAAACCCTAACTGAATACCCAGTTATCAACTATTTTTCTCTATAATTCAATTAACCTGGCACTGAGACTTACTGTTCTGATTGTCCCTCCATAGTTAGCTTCAATAGTCAGTTGATTATTCTAGGAGAATTAGAGGCAAAAATTTTATCAAGTGATTCCTGGTACTGGAGATACAAATAAGTTACCTCCAGAAAAAAGTGTTGTCACAATTGTACAAAATAGTGCTGCTTCAATAGTTCACTCTGACCACAACTTCTTCTATCTTTCACATGCCCTCTCATCTGCTACATAGGAATTCCAGTTCCCTAATTCATCTTTGATTTCCTGCCTACACAGCAGTGACCTTCCACCCTCTTTTCCTCTCCTATTGAGTCCAATGTCATGGTTGATTATCTGACAGTCTTACTCCTCAACATCCTAGATTCACTCAGTTGCTCTTCACTTTGTATCCAACATTTAACCCAAACTTTGGATGTTACAATCCGTCTTCTTAATTCATGTGTACACTATTTCTGAAATCCATTGTCTATGGGGATTGAACTCATTCGTGGTGTTTTACTTCAGCAATGAATAAGGTGTACTCAGTTATCATTTTACTGGTCCTTATCCAGCCCTTTCTCACCTAATTAATTATTATACATTTACTTAACCTTGTAAGATATCAAAAGTTATTTTCTGCCTAAGAGAGCCCCACAAGCTGAAAGACTTAACTAAAATTTTGACGTTTTATATTATGCAACCTCAAAACCAGAATACACATTTTTCCCAAGTGTACATGGGACATTCTCAAAAGTTGACAACATATTGGGTCACAAGGAAAATATCAACAAATTCATGAAGACTGAAATCATACCAGTATCTCCTTGGTGCATAAAGGTCCCAAACTAGAAATCAACTACAAAAACAAAAAGGGAAATCCTCTAATACTTCATAAATTATATACAGTGTTATAAAGCAATGTTACCTCAATAAAGAAAAATAAATGTTAAATAAATCTGCAGAAGGAAGAAAAAATAAAAATCAAAGCAGAAATAAGTGAAATAGAAATAAAAAGACAGTCTAAAAGATCAATGAAACCAAACCCGTTTTTTGGAAAAAGTAAACAAAATAGATAAATTTCTAGCTTGGCCCACTATAAAAAAATAAAGAAAACTCATAATAAATAGAATAAAAAAAGAAAGAGGAGAAATTACAACAGACACTGCAGAAATACAGAAGATAATAAGAGATTACTATGCACATTTACATGCAAACAAGTTTAGCAACCTAGATGAGATGGGTAAGTTCTTAGAATTATATAAACATCCAAAGCTTATTCAGGAAGAAATAGAAATCACAATCAAAGCAGTCACAGACAAGGATATTGAAACAGTAATCAAAATAATCCAAAACCAAAAATCAAGGGCCAGATGGCTTCACAAGGAAGTTTTACCAAACTTTCAAAGATGAACTAAAAATACCCATCTTGCTCAAACTTTCAAAAAACTGAAAGAGAAGGAAAACTTCCAAACACATATTTTAAGGTTAACATTACTTTAATATCAAACCAAAGACAACAGAAAACCAAAACTATAAACCAATTTCTGTAATGAACACAGATGTAATAATCCTCAATAAAATATTAGCAAAATGAATCCAACAAAGCATTAAAAGGATTATACATCATCCCCAAGTGAGATTTATACCAGAGACACAAGGATGGTTGCACATCTGAAAATCAATCAACATAATTCAACACATCAACAAAAAAGAAGATAAAAAAATATGATGACATAGTTACCAACAAAATATTTGATAAGATTCAACATCCATTTATATAGAAAATCTTCAAAAAACTGGGGATATATGGAACATAGCCTAACATAATAAAAGCCATATATAGAAAACTCATTAGCTAACATTATTCTCAATGGTGAAAACTGAAACTTTCCATGAAGGTCCAGTACAAGACAAGGACATCCACTTTCACCACTATTATTCAATATAGAATTGGAAGTTTTAGCTAGAGCAATTAGGCAAGAGAAAGCTATAAAAGGAATCCAAATTGGGAAAAAAGAATTTAAGCTATTATTATTTGCATATGACACAATATAACAAACCTTAGAGAGTCCATTAAAAACTAATTAAAACAATAAACACATTCAGCAATGCACAAAAATCACTCACCTTTTTAAACGCAAACATGAGCCAGAAAAAGACAGTTAAAAAAATTTCCATTTACAATCACACCAAAAAAACCAAATCAAACCAAAACAAAACAAAATAAAAACCAACCTACGAATAAACCTAACAAAGAAGGTGAAGGACCTATATTAAGAAAATTTAAAAATATTGTTAAGATAAACAGAAGACAAAAAGAAGTGGAAGGATATTCCCTGCTTATGGATAAGAAGAAACTACATTGTCAAAATGGCCACCCTACCCAAAGCAGCTGACACATTCAATGCAATACCAATAAAAATTTCAAGTGTACTCCTCAAAAAATGGAACAAACACTAATGAAATTCACATGGAACCACAAAAGACCCTGAATAGCCAAAGCTCTCCTGACAAAAAAAGGGGGGGGAAATGGTGTATTACACTTATAGACTTCAAGCTACACTATGAAGTCATAGAAATTAAAACAGCATGATACTGGAACAAAAACAGACACACAAACCAATGTAATAGAATTGAGAGCCCAGAAATAAACCCACACATATAGGGACAACTAGCATGTGACAAGGAGTGACGAATATACAGTGGAACAAGTGAGGCCTCTTTAATAAATGGTGTTGGGAAAATTAGACTGACATATGCAAAGGCATGAAACTAGACCAGTATCTCACACCATATAAAAAATCAACCAAAACAGATAAGACTTGGATATAAGACGTGAAACAATACAATACATAGGAAAAAGACCACAGGTAAAACATTCTATGACATAAATTTCAGAGATAGCTTTGCAGATTCAGCCTTAGCAGCAAGGGAAAAAAAAAAAAAAGAGAGAACTTTAAATAATTGTGACTACATCAAACAAAAAAGTCTCTGCCCCAACCAAAGGAACAATAACTAAAACAGTCACCATATTGAATGGGAGAAAATATTTGCATGCCATACATCTGACAAGGTCTAATATCAAAATCCACAAAGAACTCAAACAGCTCAACAAAAAGAAATGAAATAATCCAATCAAGAGAAGGGCAGAAGAGTTAATTAGGCACCTCTCCAAAGAAGAAAAACAGATGTCCAACAGGCACGTGAAGGCAGTTCACAATCACTTACCATTAGAGAAAAGCAAATCAAAACCACAATGAGATATGACTGTACATCAGTAATCATAACCCATATCAAAAAGACCAGAAACAATAAGTGCACTGAGTGTGTGGAGAAAAGAAACTCTCCCTGCTGATAAGGATATAAATTGGCTCAGCCCCTGTGGAAAACAATGTGAAGTTTTCTCTAAAGACTAACAGTGGATCTGCCATACAATCTAGCAATTCCACTCCTACGTATCTACACAAAGAATGCAAAAACACTAATTCAAGAACCTGCACTCCAGCACTGTTTACAATAACCCAGACATGGAAACCATCAAAATGCCCCCAGAACAAATGAGTAGGTAAAGAAGTTGTGTAGATATACACAATAGAATACTACTCAATGGTCAAAAAGATAAATATGTGCCATTTGCAGAAACATGGATGGAGCTAGAAGGAATTAGGTTAAGTATAATAAGTCAAAAGGAGAAAGCTAAATATCAGATGGTGTTACATATATGAGGAATATAAAGAAACCAAACAAAGAGTCAGACAAAAGCAAGTTGTAAAACCAACCCTTGGATACTGACTATAGAGCTACAGCTTTCAGAAGGGTAGGAGCAGGGACGGGTATGGGGAGAGAGACTAGGGACTATGGTGGAGTACTATGGGTATTTTGGTGGTGGGAATGTTATGGTGACTATATTTGAGTGAGATGGTGACTATATTTGAGGAGGAAAATCCTATACTTTGAAACACTAGTAAGTATGTAAAACAATGGTATTTCAATAACAATAAATATATTATTTAAAAAGTCTTTACTGAGCCCAGGAGGATAAACAAATAACAAAAAATAAACCAACCCTTGAAAACTGACCATAGAACTGAGATATCAAGCAGGGGAGGAGAGGGAGAGACATAAAAATGGTGATGGGGAGAGGAGAGCACTATGGACTATGGTGGAAGACTGTGGTCAGAGTCCTTAATAACTATACCTGGGGTGGGAGGGAACTTATACTGTCAAAACACTAACAAGGATGCAAAACCATGGTACTTTAAAAATAAAAAAAATTATTGATAATGTACTTACAATTGAAGCACAGGATGAAACGTTTCTCTGAAATCAAGTTTCAATGGGCAGCCATATTTACTCCAGTCATATTTCACTCTCTAGAAAAGGAAAAACTGCTTTGGTTATTTTTTATATAAGGCACTGACAAAATTATCACTTTCTTACCAAGTTCTTATCTGGGTGATGCCTCAAATATGACCTAAAAAAAGAAATATTTCATTATTCCTCTTTCTTCTTTTTAAATTGCAATATTAAAAGCATTACTTTGCTTAGGTATGGAAGTATCACAAAAGTCAAATAGATACCATAATTAGAAAATATTCCAAATATATGTGGAGATTAAACAGCTTACTTGAAAATAACAGATAGGTCAAAGAAGGACTCTTAAGAGAAGTTTTAAAAATGTTTTTAATTAAATGGAAATAAAAATAAAACTCATCAAAATTTGTAAGAGGTAGCAAGAGCAGAGTTTAGAGGTAAATTTATGAATTCATATATTATAAATGATTAATATGAAAAAGAATAAATACTAATTCTAAATTATTGATACTATATTAATATAAAAATGCTTATGTTTATAACTATTTCTTACTTTTCAATAATGTAAAACAAATCATGCTGAAGACATCCTTCATTTTTAAATCTATGAAAAGAAAGACAAAATGTAGTTGTAATATCAATCCCTGTATAGTTTCACAACATTTTATCATTTAACCCAGTGATTCTCAAACCTGAGAGTATCAAGGGATCATCAAATACTGAATCAGAATCTCTGGGATTGGTACATTACCAAAGCATTTCTGTTGTTAAAAACTAGTTTCTCAAAATACCAGAAGTTGAAATCTGATTTAACTCATTTTTTTGGATAGATGTGAGAAATATAAGAAAAATCTATCAAAATGAAGGTAAATTTGTTTGGGTTGTTTCATTCCACATGTATATATTTTAAAACACTGATTTCTAATTGCTACAGTTGTGCAGGTAAGAAGGTGTCTTAGAAGCTTGCATAATTACTAATTAGAATTTATGCATAATTAAGGCTCTCATTATCTATGTGATTATAGAGTTTTTGTTTTTTGTTTTTTGAGAAATTATATGCTTAATGTTATCTTTTTTACTTGCTGCTTATACTGAAACTCAGAAGTAACTCTAGTTACCACTGTGTTTAGATTCATTATTGGCAGTCTAGGCTACCTCCCATCCAAAATCTAAATTAGACCTCAATAAAAAAGTCCTCTTTCATTGGCAACTGTGATGTTGGAATTATGTGAGTCAACATAGGCTTCCTTTAGTGACTGTGCCAACTTAAGTCTACCACATCCTGAACCCTTCAAGATATTAATCATTTTAAGGGTTCCAGAGCAGTGGAATAAGATCTCGATATATGTGTTTTTTAATAATCTATCCAGGTAAATTTTATGGGCAACCAAAGTTGAGAATCACTATCTAGATCCTTCCAGAAACAGATTTGTTCCAGCTGGTTTGTGTTTCACTGAAGAAGGAAATCTGGGAAGCGGTTCAAGATAGCAGGATAGGAAGATCTTGAACTCAACTCCTATCATGAACACAACAAATCTATTGGTACACATGGAAAACTTTCCTTTGAGACAGAATTGAAAAATAAAAAAGCAGTACCTCCATGTGAAGAGTGTAGGGTTGCCATTGAGATGGCTGGGGTATTCTAAACATGGAGCTTTTCCCTGGTAAGTGAAGGTTTTATGTTCCACATTAAAGAACAACTTCAACAAAGAGCCATAACTTTAACAAAAAGAGAGAAAATATGAAAATGTTCCAAATAGAAGTTACAATTCTGAAGAACACAGAAACTAAATTAAGAATTAGACTAGAGAAACTCAGTATCAAACAGATGAAACAACATAGAGAATCAGCAATCTGGAGGACAGGGTAGTAAAAATCACCAAGTAGAGCAGTAAAAAGAATAAAGGATTAAAAAAATGTTGATGGTTAAGCGACCTATGGGAAAACATCAAGTGGAATAATGCATGTATTATCCCAGAGGAAGAGAGAAAGAGGCAGAAAACTCATCGAAGAAATAATGCCTGAAAACTTTCTTAACCTAGAGAAGTAAACTGATATCTGGACCCAGGAAGTTCAAAGAATTCCAAATAAGATATACCCTAAGAGATCCACACTAAGACACATATAATTAAAATGGCAAAATTTCAAGAGAGAATCTTAAAAGCAGCAAGCAAAAAACAACTTGTTACATACAACAGAATCTCCATAAAACTATCATCAGTTTTCTCAACAGAAATTTTCTGTTGAGGGCCTCCCTGGTGGCGCAAGGGATTAAGTCTCAGCACTATGAAGCTATCCGCAGCCACTGCAGCACGAGTTCCAACCCCGGCCAGGGAGCTTCCCACATGGTGCAGCAGACCTCTCCTGCCTGGCCCACTGCTCTCCTCAGCAGTGGATTTCAGTCAGTTTGCCTGTTCTGCTCCTCATTCTGTCTCTGGTGAATCCTCTCACCTCCCTCCCCCAACACCTCTGGCCCACACCCCAGCTCTTGTATGCATAAATAAATCTTTTTTTTTTTTGAAGAAATTTTCTAGGCCAGAGGTAATTATGACATGATATAGTCAAAATGCTGAAAGGAAAAAACTACCAAAGAATAAAATTCTGTATGCAAAATTATCATTCAGAATTAAGGGAAACACAAAGAGCTCTTTAGGCAAACAAAAGCTAGAAGAGTCTATCACCCCTACACATGTCTTACTAGAAATGTTAAAGGGGCTTCTATATAATGAAATGAAATACCAAGAAGTAACAAAAAAATATAGGAAACAAAAAAAAACTCACTAATAAAAGTAAACCTATAATAAAGGTAGTAAATCAATCACTTAAAAAGCTAGCATGAAGGTTAAAAGATAAAATTATGAATACAAATAAAAAACCACAGTAATCAGTTAAGGGATACATCAAATAAAAAGGAGAAAATGACATTAAAACATAAAACATCGTTTGGAGGGAAGAGTAAAAATATAGATTGTTAGAATGAGCTCCAAGGTAACTTGCTATCAACTTAAAATGTTGTATACATATGGTGTTATATATGAACCTCCTGGTAACGTAAACAAAAATCTGTATTAGAAATAAAAAAGAAAATACAAATTAAATCTAAGCATAACACTAAAAAAAGCTATTATACTGTAAAGGAACAAGAGAACAAAAGAATGGAAAAAAGTATAAAGCAACCAGAAAATAAATAATAAAACATCCAAAACATATAAAAAGTTCATAGAACTCAAAAATGAAACCACAACCTGATTAAAAATAGGTAGAGGGTCTGAATAAACATTTCAACAAAGAAGACATATGGATGGTCAACTGGCACATGAAAAGATGTTCATCACCATCTATCAGGAAAATTAAAATTAAAACCATTATTGCAGCACTATTTACAACAGCCAAGATATGGAAACAATCTAAGTGTCCCAAACAGATGAATGGATCAAGAAGATGTGATATATATACACATAATGGAATACTACTAGTGATCAAAAAGATAAACTCATGTTATTTGCAGAAACATGGATGGCGCTAGAAGGGATTATGCTAAGTAAAATATGTCAGAAGGAAAAAGAAAAATAATGAATGTTTTCATGTATATGCGGAATATAGAGAAACCAAAGGGTCAGGAAAAAGACAAAACTTGCAAGCTGATCATAAATTTGAGGTATACAACAGGGGAAAGGGAGGGAGAGGGTTAAAGCAGGGGAGGGAAAGACACAAGGGACTATGGTGATGGATCATGGGTGTTGTGGTCTGAGAGAACCACCAGGACTACTTCTGAGGGGAGAAATCAAATACTATTCAAAGTTAAGATGTAAGGAAATAAATTAGTTAATTTAAAAAAACCAAAGCAGAATACTCCTACAGTGTTGGTGGTAATGTAAATTGGTGGAGCCACTGGTGAAAATAATATTCAAATTCCTAAAGAAAATTAAGAATAGAAATACTATATGCCAGCTAATCCATTTCTGGGCATCTATCCAAAGACTATGAGAACACCTGCAATCTTACATTCATTGCAGTGTTATTTAAGATATGTAAACAACCATCAACTGATGATGGCTAAAGATGTGAGATTATATGTATGTATGTATGTATGTATGTATGTATATATCTATCTATACACACACCCACAGGAATACTATTTGACTCTGAAAAAGATAAAAATTTACTATTTGTGACATAAATGGACCTACAGGATATTACGCTCCGTGAAATAAGTCAGACAAAACAAGATAAATACCATATGTTATCCCCTTTATGCGGAATATAAAGAAACAAAGCAAGCACAAACAAAACAAAATCTTAGGCAGAAGAGATTGGTGGTTACCAGAGGCATCAGGGGTAGATGAATGGGTGAAATGAGTAAAGGGAGTCAATTGTTTGGAAATGGATGGAAACTAGATGTTCACCTGAGACTTATATGATGTTATAAACTGACATTATCTCAACAAAATCTTACTTTAAAAAATACATTCACAATAGCATGCAAAAAAGTCAAATAATTAAAAAATAATTCAACTTCATTATTCATCAGGAAAATACAAATTACATCACAATAGATAGCACTTTATGCATATTAAAAGGGTTAAAATGAAAAAGACACGATTTCAAATGATGGTCATATGCGAAAGGGGAAATTTCCAGCACTGCATTAGGAATATAAAAGCAGATAAAACTGTGAGGCAGTAGCTACTAAGACTAATCTTACTCACTCCCAATGACCCATCAGTTCTATTCCTAGGTATATATCTGACAGATACAAATCCAAGTGTATATCCAAAAGAAATGCATTTAATAGATACAGGTTTGCCAAAGGAAATTCTATATATAAGGTATATATAGTACATACATACATATGTATCTATAAACACACATGTACATTCTAGGGTTTTCTGCAACACTATTTTTAAGAGTCAAAAATGGAAATTATTTGAATGTCTATGAACATTTGATTAAAAAGTAAATTATGGTATATTCACTCAATGGATACAGAAATGAAATGAAAATGTATGATCTACAAATAAGTGTGAAAATGGCTTATTCATTATAATTTCTGCCTGTTTGTTTATATATATGGAGTTCAAAATTTAAAGTGAAATATCTACTTTAAGATAGAGTCTTTCTGCAGTTGTACTGCCTGCTGTGGTGCTGGGAATCATTTTGGTAACATGCTGCTCAGAGTTACTATTCTTAAATTTTAATATCTTTACTAATATGCTGGAAATTTTGTGAAAGTAGAGATTTTGACTCAACAGGTGTGGGATGAGATCTTGAGATCCTGCATTTCTAATAACTTTCCAGGTGATGCCAGTGCTGGTCCATAGAACATACTCTAAGGAACAAGAATGAATGGCTTGGGGAGCAATCATCCCAGAAATAGGACAGCAGAGGCTGTATGTATCACTTAGTCTTTGTATTTCCTGGAAAAGGAATTAGGGCTGTTAGAGACGTTAAGAAATGAAAATTTCTTGATGAATAAGACAGGAATGTTTATCAAATTAACAAATCAGCAATTATTACAATTAAGTACTCAAAAGATCATTAAATTGACAGGTGAATAGATATTGATTTGGATGAGAGCAAGTCATTTCAGAACTAGACTCACGTAGGGTCAACATTCTGCCATTCTCACCCTCACCACTAAGCATAGGGCAGGAGTCACTATTCATGGTGTGCTTTTCACCTTAGTGAAGAGAATCTGGCACAAGCTGACCTTGATTCTCCACCACGTAGGAGAATGAGAGCTGTGGCAAGTGAGTGATACCATGGGGTTCTCTGGGGGAAACACTGATAGTTTGTTAGGGTTGCCCCAAACACCTCCCATAGAAAATGGTGCAGTAAACTAATTCTTCTTTGATGTGCATTGTAAACAATTATCTGATGGAAATGAAATCATAACTGGTTTGAGTAAAATGGAAAACAAAAGTTAAGTGTTTCTACTCTCATTTCTCTGTGATGAACTTAGACTGAAATGAGAGAGGAAATAGTGAAATATGTAAGTTGGCTTATTAAAAAGGAAGGTGAGAAAAATCATGGCAATGGAGAAAGAGGTTAATTCTTCCCTTTATGATTCAAATATAATATTTGACTTGGCATGAAGTTCAGACAAATTTGGCTTGAACAAATTTTTGAAGATTCATATTTGGACACCAATGTAAATTCAGTTTTGGATTCATTATGGGAATGTCAGTAGTTAGGCTAAAAGTATCACTAGTAATTAGCATTCAGTTAACTATTTGTTTTAAAAATTAAAAAGACAGGTCAAATTCCAAGAGGATATAGAAAAGAAATGTTGCGTGGCCTGGCCTTCAAGACTAGGTGAATAGAAACTTTACAGCTTCTTTTTTTTAAAATTTATTTTTATTTATTTATGCAAATAATAACTGGGGTGTAGGCCAGAGGTTTGGGGGGCAGGGGTGGGAGGATTCACCAGAGACAGAGTGAGGAGCATAACAGGTGAGTCTGCTGTGCCATGTGGGTTTGCACCCTGGCTGGGGATCGAATTCATGCTGCAGTGGATGGCGATAGCACAAGACTCCCTGCACCACTAGGGAGACCTGAAACCTTACAGCTTCTTGAGTCTTTTTTTGTTAACACAGAGGGAAGGCAGCTAAAATCCAGTGATTTGAGCCTGTGACGCTGTGAGGAAGCACAGAGAGTCTGTGTGGAGACAGAGAGAGAAGACAGGCCAGTTTCCAACTCACGAGGAAGACACAGAACACAACTGGAGATGATCCTGGAACTGCCATGGTGCCCCAGCACAGCACCAGGCCAACGACACTGCGAACAGCAACTACAGCGGCCAGACAGCCCAACAGACTGCACTTGCGTATTTTAGGAAGGCACCCGCTTTGGGCCTCTGGCTTCTTCCTTTGGCTGCAGTAAAGACAAAACTGAGAGCAGTTTCCTTTGCTTGGCTACTTGCCAAAGTTGCTGGTCCCAAAGTCACTGAAAATTCCAAAAATGCTTAATCCATATCCTGGCGGCTCAAAACTTCTGGCGCCTGGTTTCCAAACTCTCAATCTTGACAGCTACATTTTCTGCTGCTTCTTTTCCTACATCATGGCGGTTGCTTCCTCAATTCCTTCAGTATGGCTACTGCCTCTTTAATTCCTACATCATGGTGACTGAATCTCCTTCTCCTCAGTCCCTTTTATTTTTCATCAGAAACTCTGCCCCCAAAATGCAAACTTAGCATTTTACCTGGGGCTATTCATTTTCAACAGCAACCTCCTCCAGGGAGCACCATATTTACTAGACTTTGGACTCAGCCCGATTACAACAACACAGCGCCTTCGTCATTGTGAACTGGTGTCACAATAGCACCTGGTGTCACAGCTTCACTGCAGGGGTTCATTTAACTTACTATATGAAAAGCAGGGTGTGGCAACAGAAAACGTTCAATAATTGTTTATTGTTACTGTTGGAAGAAATATAACTTAAAATAAGGCTAGAACCTGACTCAGATAAGGAGGTAGGGGTAGATGGAATTAGCAGAAATATTAACCCAGCTATACCAATGCCTAGATCACAAAAGCAGGCTCAGGCAAGTATCAGATTGCTGGACTGAAGGTAAAGCTAAGGAGATTGAACCCATTGTAGAATCTCCGGTCTCCTTTCAAATTCTAGTTAGTTATTCAAAATCAGTAACAGACAGCCATCCTCAAAGATGAGCCCCTCCCAACTGAAAGAAGGCTATATCAGTGCCATCCCTGCAAGAATTCGGGGCAGCATCGCCTGCCCACCTGTGCCTATTCAGGTGTCCTTTCCACCAGCTCTGTCCCTCTACAGGGCTGACTGCCCACCTGCTTGCAACTGTGCAGGCTTCTCTCTTAGCAAACCTGCCCTCCCTCCCTTCTTTCCTCCCTTTCTCTCTCTCCTCTCTTCTTATCTCCACCCTCCCTTGGGTGGGGCAAGGAACCTGGAACATTCCCCTTTCCTGAGGAACACCCTCTTACAGATCTAGCTAGTGACTTCTTTTTTAGCCAAAATCCTGGTTCTTCGCAAACTGACATGACTCCTATTCCTACCGGACACCTTGCTTACTTTTGCCCACCCCTCTCCATCTGGGGTTTCTAGCTGGAATCTGAACACTTGCGTTCTGTCTTAAACATGTCAAAGTGGCAGCTCATCGTGACCGCTTGCGTCTGTGCAAGCGTCCTTTACTTCCTTGTCCCTTTCCCTAAAACTGTTCTTTCAGTATAACTAAGTGTCTGTCTCGTGGAGAAACTCACCGCTTGCTGCTGAAGGGGAGCTCTGGTGAAACCTTTCCCAGAGGGAACCCAAGGACCCTGCTCTCAAACCTATCAGCTCCAAAAACATCATCATCACTATTTAAAAAAAAAAAAAAAAGAACAGGTCAAATGGAAATATACTTGCCCTTTAACAGCAATGTATTTAGTACTGTCGCAGCCAACAGCTATCTGGAAAACCTAAAATGAAGTAATTTAGGTGTTCAGTTTAGTGGTTCTATTTCACATAAACTAAACAATTACTAGAGCTATTAGCAATTTAGACTTGAAATCTTTTATATGTAGAATTTTGTGCATTGTGCTCTTTTCCTCTGATCATCTTTCTCTCTCTTTGCTTTCCTTTCATTCTTACTGCTCAAGAGGCCCAAAGATTGGTTTTTCTGCTTTTTTACATGAGTACCTCTGAGAGCAGATCCAATCTCACTTTTTTCACAGCACCTCTACAATGAAGACTATTAACTCTGTATACACCTGACTCAGCTGTCAAGTTTCTGTACTAGATCTGTTACAGGGCAGGGAGAGGGGCACCCCCAAAATCCCCAAACCTGCCCATTCTAAATAGGTTCTGCCATCCGCCGCATCAGGACAAAACATATAAGACCTTAAGTGGAAAAGAAACTTTAATACAATTAGTGTGATAATACAGAAAAGACAAATAATATAGTTTCTAAACTAAGCACCCAAAGTTACCCATCACCTTGTGGGCAAAAGTCCACCCAAATGGGATTGGTCCAAGGCAAGGCCCAAAGCCTGCCATGAGTCTAAAACACCTTTCGGCAGGGACCCATAGAAAAGGGTCAGAAACTGTCAGACAATTCTGGGAGTGAAAGAGCAAAATCAAAACCAAGATTAATGTTGCCACGGGTCTCTCACCACACCTGTTTCAATCAGTCCAGGCCAGTGCAACTTGTTCACGTTTCTCTGTTCCTTGCTCTTCTGGCTCTCCATCCTGCTTCCTCCCTCCCTCCCTCCCTTCCTTCTTTCCTTTCTCTCTCTCCTCTCTTCTTATCTCTCCTGCTCAGCTCCACCCTCCCTTGGTGGGGCAAGGAACCTGGAACACTCCCCTTTCCTGAGGACCACCCTTTTACAGATCTAGCTAGTGACTTCTTTTTTAGCCAAAGTCCTGGTTTTTCCCAAACTGACATGACTCCTATTCCTACCGGATGCCTTGCTTACTTTTGCCCACCCCTCTCCATCTGGGGTTTCTAGCTGGAATCTGAACACTTGCGTTCTGTCTTAAACATGTCATGTGTGTTACATATTCTACAAAGTAAATCTGGAAAAAACTGAATACTCCTTACCTAAAGAGGGACTTGGAGATCAAAAGGATAGATAATGCTCACCAAGCTTACTGAATTTAAACAGTTGTCCCTTCTAAACTAAGACCTTCCAGGCTCTATTTGAAAGGCAAGACTTCATGAATTTTATTTCCTGAACCACCTCCTCTTACGCATAAGACTGACTTGTTCTCTCAACAGCCCTACTAACTAGGGTTATACTTGTGGTCCACTATCATTATATCTCTGTTTTCCCAACAAATGTACTCAGAAACATGGATCCGCCCTTTATAAAGAGAAATAACCCACACATGGCTAACTGAGATTTTCAGACGTCTCAGTCAGGAATCTTTTGTTGATCTTATTTATAATATCCTTTGTCTTCCAGTCTAAGATTACTCTTAGACTCAGAATCAACAACCATGTCTAGGATTAAAAGTATGAATTTGTAACAGGGTGGTCCCCAGGAAAAAGGGCTCCCTGCCCCACCTAATGGAGGGTGGAGCTGAGCAGGAAAGATAAGAAGCTGGAGAAGAAGAGAGAGAAGAGGGAAGAAGGAAGTAGGATGGAGGCCAGAAGAGGCACAGGAGCAAAGAAATATGTAAAGAAGCTGCACTGGCCTGGACTGATTGAAACAAATGTGGCTGAGAGACCCGTGGGGAGGTGACAATGGCAATGTTGATCTTGATTTTGATTTTGTTCTTTTCATCCCAAAATTGTCTGGTCATTTCTGACCCTTTTCTATGGGTCCCTGCCAAAAAGTGCTTTAGACTCGTGGTAGCCTTCTGGGCCTTGCTTGGGCCAATTCCATTTGGGTGGACTTTTGCCCACGAGGGGATGGATAACTTTGGGTGCTTAATTTAGAAACTATATTCTTTGTCTTTTCTGTATTATACACAAATTATATTAAAGTTTATTTTTCACTCAAGGTCTTATATGTTTTGTTTTGATGTGGCAGATGGCAGAACCTATTTAGAATGGGCAGGTTTGGGGGTTTTGGGGTGCCCCTCTTCCTGCCCTGTAACAAATTGACCTGCACGTAGATGTTGAAAGGAGATGTGGATACAGTGTGTGACAAGCAGGAATAAGCTGTTTTCTAGGGCACCTGCTGCGATAGACCTGACCCTTTTTTCCAGGACTTGCTTACTCAATTGTGTAGATGAACAAAGAAGGGTCCTGGTGGCTGAGAGCTTACTTTGTAGTTATATACATGTTTTGATTTTGTTGAACAGCTAGAGGAGCTGTCTCAACAAAGCCACATTTTCCTGTTACCTAAAAGGCTATTGCATATTTTTCATTACATTTCAGTGGGTGGGTCAATACAAAATACCTGCCGTGGACATAGGAGGTGCCTCGGCTTAAACTGTCTCTATTTGGTGTTCCAGGAAGAAATAGAAGGAAGAAAACAGTAATAACAATAATTACTCTGTGACAGGCATTGTTTTGGGCACATTATATAGCATTTATCAACTTATGCTTTCAATGGAGCAGATAAATACAGTGAGATAGAGATTGTAATTTACTTCTGTGAATGAGGCATCTGACACTTAAGAGTGTTTAGTAACTTGCCCAACTCAGTAAATGGCAGAGCTTTTTGTTCCACCATTACCATTTTGCTCTACTATACCCACCAGTAAACTTATCAGATAAATACTGTAGAGACACAGGGCCCAGCTTGGTGTATATATACAGAACCATGTTCCACAGACATGTCCAGCTAAACCTGCTGGACCAAATGGGCCATTTGAATCTGAACTCAGATTAGATTAACCTACTTTATAATGCCTGGGCTGGAAAGGGGAGAGTTAATAGGGATCCCTAATTAACATATTGATTAGTCAGAGAAAGGAATGGAGGATAACCATGATGCTTCAGGAAGGCCTCCTACATTGAATAAGGTTGAGCGGCATAGCAACTGAAGATGGGAAACAGATTCATTAGGTTGTTATTTCTTGCTTTTTTTACAGATTAAGCTGGGTAGCTGGCATGGTTGGCAGACAGGGCAGTGATGGGTTTGCACCTGCAGACAACTTCCCTGGGGAAGCAGTATGTGTTCAACAGTGCTCAGGAATGGGTCACTTATGCTTCAGTTCAGGGCTCCCTCTGAATTCATGGAACTTGTTCTAGTGCAACAGATTCCTTGTTCTTGAAGGGCAGGGAGAATATCTTGTTCATGTAGCTATTCTTCATTGTGCTATGCCTGATAGACAGAAGGTGTTCAATACATGTTCATTGAATATCAGGCTGAGAAGGAATGAAAAGAGGAGGGGTCCCTCAGGGCGGAACAAAGATTCAAAGCAGATGGTGATGCTTAAGAATTTGTGTTAAATTTCATAACACTTGTGGTTACCCTGTTGCTATTTCATGTTGCTGAGATTTTGTATCTGTCTCTTCCTGGATATTTATTTGCATCTGCTGCTCAACTTGTATTCTTAAATAGCTATTTTAATGGTCATCTTTTCACCTTTCTCTTCATATCAAGATTATTCACTCTTTTCTCTGGGTTGTTTGATAACTGAATCCAATGTTCTCTTAAACTAGCTTATGTTTACCCTTAGGGAAGGTACTCTTTTCATCTATGTAACACTCGTAACTTAGCAAAGAGAATAAAATATAATCATGCAACTTTTAAGTTTTGAATAAAAAATCATTATTTTTTAAAATAAAGAAGAATATAGACTTGACTGTAGTCTTCTCTGACAAACCATATCTAACTTCAGTTCTCATTACCTTCAGTTTTCTTTTATGCAGCTTTATCTTCAAAAACTAATAATTTTTGCATATGTTTATGTATCTTACTTTAGATGGTAAACTCACTGAAGGTAAAAATCTGATCTTCAGTTTCCAAATTAAAAGTAACACTTTTTCTCTGCAGTGAAACATTTACAAAAATTGCTAATTACTAGAGAAATGGTATTGTATGGACATAATACATAACATTTAGTTTACTGTGTATGTATTATCGAAGTAATTTTTTTAATATTTTACCCATGTCACTTACCCTTCGGTTTGTTCCACATGTTTTTCCACTTTCACTAGGTCTGACCTGAACAAGTACAAGGCCTGTGTTCTGATCTCTAGGAGAAACAACATGTACAGCTGATTATAGAATCACCAGGGAAAGGCTACTCTCTTCCCCTAGAGAACGTGATGTGACTGAACTCTCCCTGAAGAATGCTAAGCGCCTGGAAAGTGAGAGAGTTCGTGTTTGCTTGCTGTTTCTGCCTGTGTAACTGTGTATTTTGTTCCGACCTTAACGTCACTCCCACTGCATGCTGGTCCTTATTTTGGCCACTATAGGGTTAACCATGGGAAATAGAAATGAATATTCATGAGTATGTCAGCCTCCCCAATTCATTAACACCCTCAGGAGGGGCTTTGCTGTGGACATTTTGTCTTTCTCCCTGATGGTAACAAGGTTGTAGCCCCAGCATCCGTTCCTTCTCTAGCGTCTACACATTTTTCCCTTCTATTGATAAAACCTTTGGGAAATGAAGAATAAGTTATAGAATTAGTTTTCTGAACCAAATTATACTGTATAATATGATCTGAGTGGAATCGAAAGGGAGACTAGACATAATGTCTTTTCTAGTATTTGGAGTACACACTAATGATTTTCTGCTCAAGGAAAATGTGAGTGTTCAAAATCAAAGACGAAATTTTGAAAGTTTTACTCACACCGCTCCCCTGCTAAATTTTTTATTTTTTGAAAAACAAATGTAGAAATACTAACAACAAAGTGTACTCCTTTTACTTCAAATATTAATTTCATTTTAATATTGACATACATGAGATATAAAATATAATAAGTAAGTGTGAATGCAACTATCACACTTGAATATTTTTAACTCATTGTACTATTTTCCATTAACTCTAATATACTATTCTTCTCATTTAATAACTTTGAAGCCAAGAAGCATTTTATAATTATAACTGCCAATTATGTACTTTCTCTCTCTAATATGATGTACTCTTTGATTTGGTAATTCCAGAAATATGATACAGATATGTAAAAGATAACACCAAAGTAAATATTTCATCTTCACTTTTCTACATAAATTTTCTTATCGGTAGATTTTTTTTCCCTCACTATTGTCACTGATTCAATGTTTCCACTATTTTTCTCAAATAACAGACTGACCTAAGTATCCTGGACAATTTGATATGTATTCTACAGTAACTGAGCAAATGTCCACAATGCCAAAAACACCTACCGGGAAATACAGCATTAGAAAAATCAAGAGAAAATTTGGTGGGTGTGGGGGAAAGAGATGAATTGAGCCTCTCTCAGCTATTATTTCTAAAATAGTATTTTCTCCTTTCCTTTTTGGGCCACTCTATACCACTTCATTCTGTTTTATTTTTTAAATAATAGTTATTACTATCTGGAATCATCTTGTTTATTTATTTGTTTACTTGTTGTTAGTCTTCTCCCACTAGAGATACACTCCAGGAAAGCAGTACTTCATCTCTCTTGCGCATCATACATTTTGAACATGAGGTAGTACTTGGCATAAAGTGGGCACCTGAAGTCACTTGGAATGGCATCTGACTAAGAAAAATAGACATTTCCTTAGAAAAGCAATGCTATTTTTCCAGAAAATATTGAGTGAGGACATAATAACTAAACAAATGCCTTAGACAGAATTCCAGTTTGGTAGTCTTCCTCCAGAATTTAAGTGCTTAGGTGCTACTTTATTTCAAGAGTCAAAGATGGGGTTTCTACTGATTCTACTCTTATTAAGAACACTCTGGGACATTAAAGTTATAGCTTTTTGCTTAAGGATATATGGAGAGATTGTTTTGGAATTAATGATAAAACATTCTCAGAAATTATTGAACGGGATGGTCCCACTTATATGTGGAATGTAGAGAAACCAAACAATGGGTCAGGAAAGACAAATCTTGCTGGCTGACCATAGATGTAAGGCATACAGCAGGGGAGAATGAGGATGAGGGACCAAAAGAGGAGAGGGAAGAGCACAAGGGACTATGGTGCTGGATCATAGGTGCTACCCTGGTGGGAGAAATATGGGGACTACACCTGAGGGGAGAAATCAAATTCCATGCAAAAATGAACAATGCTACAAGGAAATAAATATACATTTAATTTAAAAAATCAAGACTCGTGGACTTCCCTTAAAAATGTCAAAAAATTATTGAATTAAGAGATAGTCCATTATTTGTACCTTCATTTGGATGAATAAGGCCCATTAGATAGGTTTTATTTACATTTAATTACAAGGAGTATTCTATATTTTATAGAAGAATACTAATTTCACATTTATCCAAACATTAAAATAATTTTAAATCTGGAAACTTAAAAGGATCTGAGACTATTTAAATTTAATTTTTAAAAAAATAACAAAATCAGTAATCTGAATTGCATGTCTAATAATGGTAGGTCCTTTTAAAAGTGATACTCACTGCAATTTGAAGTAATCATCTACTGACTCATAATTTACATTGTGAGAAAATGTTACTGTCTGAAAAAAAAATAAAAAAAGCTCATGTAGAAGAGGAAAATTAGGAATTGGAACAAAGTTTACCTTCAAGAAAGATTTAAATCCTTTTTAGGTAAAAATGATACATTCAACATTCTTCCAACTTCTTTTATGTCTCAGAAACTCAAATTATGTGAATATTAGACTCATTTTGTTAAATTTTTCTCATTTTCCATTTAGTTCTAAATTAACATAATCCTTTTATTTATGTTGATTTTCTCATTTGATTTTAAAAAATTAATAACATCAAATAAACTACTACTTAATTTGTCATTAAGACAAATAGATCCATCTTATTTTCTTTTGAGGCTTGGTTATAACATTTTATTTTTTATTTTGACTTTTACTGCAATATTCTTTTTTTAAAAAAAGATTTGTTTATTTACTCATATAAGCTGGGTATAAGGCCCTGAGAATAGTAAGCTTTTCATTTTCTTTTAAAATTTACATTTTCTTTTAAAAATTAATTTTAATAATTTATTTTTTAAATTTGAGCAATTTTTAAAAACATGCAATTGCTTTTTACAAGTGTTTTGCTATTTTCTTCCCTCTGGGTCATGTTTTACCTCAATTTTCAGCATTTCATAAGATTGTAACTTCAGGGTATCACCATTTATAGAACATATGCAATAATAGTGGCAAAAAATTTTAAGTTCCACATTTTAAAAGTATGCTAAGTATAATTTCTATATTCCCAAATTATTGATAGTTTTTGTGTATCTATCACTATGTATCTATCTATGAATCTAGACATTGATATAAACAGATAAATTAAAGATGTACAATACAACCCTAAGGTGTTCAGTAAACAAAATAAATGAGAATAACTAAAAGTCCAACAATGGAGTTGTAAAAAAAAAAATCAAAAGTGATGATAAGAGTAAGAAATTATATAAAAACCTTTAAGGACAAATAGAAAACTAACAGTCATATTGTAGATTTAAATTCATATTTATCAAATTACATTAAATGCATCCAGTATTTAGACAAGAATGCTCATATTGGACAAACAAGTAAGATCCAACTTAAAAAAATTAATTTAAAAGCACAAATTGCTAGTATTAAAAGGATGGCAAAATATGCTTAACGTCAATCTAAAGATAGCAGGCTATCTGTACTGATATCACACAAAGTAGAGCAAATATTGTCACTAAAGATCATCTAATAGCAATAAAAGAGTTGATTCATCAAGAAGTTGTAACAATTTTTGTAACATGATTTGTACATCTAATATGGATCTGAAAGGGATTATGCAAAGCAAAATAAGTCCAAAGGAGAATGATAAATACTGAATGGTATCACTTACATGTGGAATATAGAGAAATCAAGTCAAGAGGTGGGTAAAGTAAAACACAAAAACTATTCCTTGAAATCAGACTATAAAATTGAGACATTCTTCAGAGGGTGGGTAAGGCAGAGGTCTCAACACAAGTATGAAAAGAGCATGTTGGACTATGGTTGTGGACTAGAGCACTTTGGTTTGGGAATGCTATGATAACAGGACTGCAAGTGAGGGGGGTATCTTATATTTCCAAAATATAAGTAACAATGTAAACCAGTGTTACCTCAATTAATAAATAAATAAATAAATAATAAAAATACAGAGAAAGTTTTGAGGACTCACAATAGCTCTTTTGTATGCATATAATAACTACATCTTTATGCTTGCTTAGTTGGCTATTTCAAGGCAAATGATTTCCAAAAGATAATATATTTTTCTTCAATTAAAAAACACACACACCCAGGTGGGAACAATGGGAACCCCTACCCTACAGCCATGTCACCTAGTAGGAGTGCCAAGAAGCCCTGCCTGCTGGCACCAGCCATCCAGTAGATGAGCAACCAGGAGGGAGCTGTGGGAAACCTCACCCTCCAGCCCCAGAGGCTCCTGAAACCCTGTTGGAGTACCCAGAAGTCCTGCCTGCCATCAGCAGCAGTCTGGTTGAGGGGAGCAGAGAGGAGAGCCATGGGTACCCCCACTCCAGCCTCCGCCCACAGTCACTATGGCCTAGGCACCAGGTAAATCCATTCATGCACCAGTAAGACCACCAAGATATCATACCCAAGAAATCACTGACATCAGTGGGATGCCTAGAACAAATATGAAAGCAACCAATGGGAAGAAAGAAAGATAAAAATAGTCAAACCTTCCTGGGAATTATACATCACAGAAAGAAAGTCGGCATCCAGAACCCAACAACACTGACATGGAAGAATTTCTCTGCCTGATAAAGAATTAAGAATCACACTAGTTAAAAAAAACCCTTAAAGATATGAGAAGACACAGAAAGGGAAAAGAAGGATATGAGAAATATAATCAATGAATAGAATAAAATCGAGTCATTAAATAAGAAAAAGGGACTGCACAATATTAAAAGATCAATGGAGGAGCAAAAAATTTCGAAAAAGCCATAGAAATAGATGAAATGGAAGAATGAAGCAGTACACACAAAGATACAGATATAAAAAGAACCAAGAAAGAAAATGAAAGAGCATCCAAAGGAAAAAGAATGAAGAAATACTTTGAGAATTTTTGGTACTGTGAGGAAAGGAAATATAAGAGTCATAGGAATCTGAGGAGAAGAAAGGGAACTGAAAAACTATTCAAGAAAATAATTGAAGAGAACTCCCCAAACTTTAAGAGGGAAAATAGACATAGAGGAAACTAGGATACCAAGCTATTATAATGAAAGGAAAACTACAGCAAGGCACAAAATAGTAAAACTTCCAAGAGTCCAAGACAAAGAAAAAAGAATGAAGCTGACAAGGCAGGAGAAACAGATAAGATATAGAGGAAAACCAATTAAGTTGACATCAGACTTCTCCAAGGAAACACTATGGACAAGAAGAGAACGGAATAACATATTTTAAAAAAACCAACAACACAAAAAATGCCAGCCAAGAATACTTTATCCTGCAAAGATCTTTATCCTCTATGAGAGAAAAATAAGGACCTTTTCAGAAAAACAAAATCTTCAGAAATTCACTTCTACCAAACCCCTACTCCAAAAAATATTACAAGAAGCCTTAAAATCTAAACTAACAAAGGAATGAACAGGAAGAAATGATCAAGGTATTGAATAGAACCATAAAACAATGAATAAAATGAAAATAAAAATAATAGACTTCTACATATCAATAATCATCCTAAACATTAATGAACTGAACCCATCAATAAAAAGACACTGGATTAGAAAAAAAAATCCTCCAGGAAACACATCTAAATGCTAATGATAAACATAGATTGAAAGAAAGGATTGGTACACAATTCTGCAAGCAATAGCACCCAAAAGAAGGCACAGCAGCCATATTTATATCAGATAAAACAGACTTCAATCCAAAAAAGGTGACAGGAGACAGAGATGCACACTACATAATGATCACAGACACAATACACCAGGAAGACATAACACTCATTAATATATACTCACCAAATGAAAGAGCACCAAAATACATTAGGCAATTACAATCATCTCTGAAAACAGATGTTAAAGAAAATACATATGTGGTAGGAGACTTCAGCACCCACTCTCACCAATGGACAGATCAATGAGACAGAAAAGAGGAACAGATATTGCAGAAATCCCAAGGATAGAAATTACTATGAACATGTACATGCAAACAAATTCAATAATCTAGATGAGATGGAAAAATTTTTAGAACTATAAAATCATCCAAAACTGAATAAAGAAGAAATAGAAAATCTAAACAAATGAAAAGCAGCAAAATTGAAAAAGTAATCAAAACCCTCCCTCAACATAAAAACCCAGGACCAGATAGTTTCACAAATGAGTTCTACCAAATATTCCAAAATTAACTGGTGCCTATCCTACAAAGTTATATGAAGCTAATATTATGCTAATACCAAACCAAAGACAACACACCCACATACACACACACACACACACAAACACATTACAGACCAGTCTCAACAAAATACTCAACTAGATCTTAGCAAACTAAATTCAACACAGCATCAGAAGGGTATAATTTAACAACATGACCAAGTGGGACTTATTCCAGGAATACAAGCATAGCTTCTCATCTGAAAATCAATTAAAGTAATTCAAACATCAACAAAAATAAAACAAAAAAACATATGATCATGTCAAGATGCTGAGAAAACACTTGATAAAGTTCAATATTCGTTTATGATGAAAGTTCTCAAAATGCTTGGGATAAAAGGAACATACCAATACCATAACATAATAAAAGCCATATATGAAAAATCCACAGCTAACATAATTCTTAACAGTGAAAAACTAAAAACCTTTCCTTTAAAGTCTGGAACAAGACAAGGACGTCCACCCTCACCACTGCTTTCCACCTAATACTGAAAGTCCTAGCTAGAGCAATTAGGCAAGAGAAAGGCATACACAGAATTCAACAGGGAAAGTATAAATAATTATTGGCAGATGATATGATAATATATAGACAGAACCCTAAAAACTCCATGGAAAAAATTATAAAAACAATAATCCAGTTTAGTAAAGTACAGGTTACAAAATCAACAAGCAAAAATCAGTAGCCTTTCTATATGCAAACAGTCAGAAGAGGAGGAAATTAAGAAAAACATCCTATTCATAATTGCATCCCCCCCAAATTAAATGCCTGGGAATAAACCTAACAAATGTGGTGAAAGAAAATTATAAAAGATTGTTAAAAGAAATAGTAGAAGACAAAGAAATGGAAAGACATTCCCTGCTCATGGATGGGAAGAATTAACATTATCAAAATGGTCATCCCACCAAAAGGAATTTACAAATTCAATGCAATTCCAATAAAAATATCAATGGTATTCAAAGAAATAGAACAAATTGCTGAAATTCATATGGAATCACAAAAAACTCCAAATAGCCAAAACTCACCTGACTAAAAGCAGGAAGAAAGGAGGCATTCTAATCCCTGTTGTTAAAGTTACTACAAAGCTATAATAATAAAACATCATGTTACTGGGCAAAAACAAAACAAAACAAACAAAAATAATACAACAGATACACAGACCAATGGAATCAAATTGAAAACCCGGAAATAAAGTCACATATATATGGTCAATTAATCTATGACAAAGGAGAAAATAATGTACACTGGAATAAAGAAAATCTCTTTAATAAAGGGTACTGGGAAAATGGACTGCCACATGCACAAGAATGAAACTAGATTACAACCTCACACCATATACAAAAACAAACTCAAACTGGATAAAATACTTTAATGTAAAATCTGATATAGAAAATCTGATATAGAAAATATATCTTCTATAAGATATATAGAAAAACAGATTGAAAGAGATTCTGCTAAGCAAAATAAGCCAGAAGGAAAAAAGAAAAATATTGGATGTTTCACTTATAGAAGGAAAACAGGGAAACTGAACAAAGGGTCAGGAAAAAGCAAACCTTGCAAGCAAACCATAGATGGGAGGCATACAACAGTGAAGAAGGAGAGAGGGGGGAAAAATAAGGGACTGTGGTGATGGTTCAGCCATGCTATTGTGGTGGGAGATTTATGGGAACTACAAAACGAACAATGATGTAAGAAAAGTGAAAAAAGAAACAAACAGAAAACCCGAAGAGGTCTCAGATATTGGAAATGAAAACCGAGGATCAGGATTCATATTATTATTTATTTAAAAACGTGTAGACTTCTCAACATTTTCCAAGCTAAACCCAGAAGAAGGGAATCACTTCCAAAATACCAACAATAATGCACACAATTTACCTCAATAAAAAAAACACATAAAAAATAAAAATGTTACTATACTTTTATATTTACTAAAGTCAAATGAAGAAATTTTAAAATATTAACTTACCAAATTTTTAGAGCAGTATCCAATGCCAACATCATAATAAATCCGATCTGTCATTTCCAGTATTTTGGGGCCATATGATTCCAGAATAATATATAGACCAATATTTTCTGGATATACAATTTCAGTCCAAATCGACAGTTTTTCTCCTTTGTCCACAAAGTAGAACGTATGAGAAATATCATTTTCAAATGCCACATAGGGACATTTTTCTTTTGTTTTGAAAGCTACGCTTTGCACTTCCAGCTTTAAGGGGTATTCCTGTGGTTGTATTGTTCCATTCGCAAAAACATATATGAGATATGCTGCACCAGACATGTCCATGGAAATTAATGATTTTGTTGTGCTACTTGTCCATAGATTTAGCTTTACTGCATCTCTCATATTAGACTTGAAATAAAACATTATATTATTTTCCATTTTTACCACAATATTTCCATTATAATCTGTAAAAAAAAAGAAATCTTGTGTTATTCTAAATGAGCATAAATCCATGCTCTTTTATTTAAGTAGAATTTTAAACAAATTAATAATTACCTATAATGACCATTTTTCTGAATTTTTCTTTAGAAAAATTTCAAGTGTGCCGGCACAAACCCACATATTTACACAATGTTGGAGGAACTTCTCTCCTACTTCATAGCAGAACATTTTCCCTGATCCCTTTCTCTGCATTTACTATATCACCATTTTTTAAACATTTTTTATTAAAAAAGTTACTTATATATATTTTACATCATTGTTCATTTTTGTACATTTGCTTTCTCCTCACATCACCATAGTCCTTGTGCTCTTCCCTCCCCTTTTTGATCCCTCTCCCTCCCCTGCAGAATGTCTCTGATTAATAGTTGCCTGTTAATTTTGGTTTTTTATTTATTATTATTATTTTTTCCTGATCCCTTATTTGGTTCCCCTATATTCTTCCTAAATTTTTCAATATTTTTCTTTTTCCTTCTGGCTTGTTTCACTGAGCGTAATCCCTTTCAGCTCCAGACAAGTTGCTGCGAATGGCATGAGTTTATCTTTTTTGATCGCTGAATGGTAAAACTATATTGGGTAAAATATATATGCAATGTTTAATTATTTAGTATATTATATACACTTATATATTACATATATTTATGGTATATATTTTTTATATAGAAAAAAGAGCTGGATTAGTGTATTAAATAATAATAAGGATGAGCACGACAGGAATAACTATGAGGAAATACTGCTTTATAGACTGAATTGTGTCCCCCCAAATTGCACACATTGAAACCTTAACTCCTACTGTGACTGATTGGGAGATAATGCCCTTAAGGAGATAATCTTGATTACCTCTTATCAGGGTGAGGTCCTAACTCAGTATACTGGTGTCATTCTCTCTCTCTGCCTACCTCCCCACCCTTTGCACTCAGAGGAAATGCCACAGACACAGTGTACAGACACAGTGAGAAGGTGACCTCCATCTCAAAACCAAGAAGAGAGTCTTTGGCACCTTGATCTTGGACTTCTAGCCCCCAGAATTATAAGAAAATGAATTTCTATTGTTTAAGCTATCTAGTCTGTAGGTTTTACTATAGTGGCTCTAGCAAAGTAACACTGTTGGGATGAAGGAAAAGCAGAGGAGGAGGGCACTTCTTTAGATTTACTCATCATAAAATAATAATCAACTTTCTCCCCTTAGTAGATTAAGCCTAAGTTGTAGTGCTTTCTAGAAAATAAGTCTCAACTTCTTTGGCTTTGAAGCCATATTTGTAAAATGAACAGTCGGATTAGTTGATTTCATACCTTTCTTTATAGATAAGACATTCTCCATGTACAGCTTCTAGGGATATACTTTCTTTAATCTCCAAAATACACACAAAGAAGGAAGGTGTATTCATAGAGTTAGGGAGGTTCTGACTGTACTGTGCTTATGTATGTTACATTTGGATCCAAATAAGTAAGTGACATTTTCATAAATCACCATAAATTATATCCTAGTCAAACGCCTAAGTCAAAAATGTTGATTTGGGGGAGGGGGGGTGAGGATCAGAATACTTTAATAATCAGTGTCAAAATACATTTCTTTATAAAAAGTTAGGATCCCATAAAGTTTGAATGCTGTTAGTAGGAATTCAATAATGCAATAATGTTCACAAAATCATTAATGCTAACAAGTAAGGTTATATGAAGGTTGGAATATTCTTCAGGATATTTTAGTAAAACTACAAGCATCAATGCTCTTAATGTTGAACCAACATGCACAGAAAATCAAGCACCAGGGTTTATGTCAGTAATCCTTCAAGTATTGCCTCCCTGTGTGAGGCAAAGCAGCGTAGCTAAAGTCTGACTTAGGCAACACAGTCAATAGATAATATTTTTCATACAACTTAGATTTCTGTATACATGGTCTGTTATGCTTTGTGTGTGTTCTTAGAAACTTCACAAAGTGGAAGGGGAGAAAGATGTGGTGGATGACATAATAAAATATATCTTCATGATGGATGAAAAGTAAAGGATACATGCAGAATGATGATATGTAAAATTTAAAACCTTACATACAAAAAATATGTATTGTTTTAAGAATTTATATAATGTTCAGATACTTTGTGACACTGGTTCTTGCTTTCTTTTGCCAGGCTTGTTTTCTGTTACCAGTTTTTTACCTCATTCTCTACCATTGAGCTATACTGAATGAATCTCAGTTCCACAAACTGTTCCCTCAGCCTCCTGGCCTCTGCACATCTCATTTTCTCAGCCTGGAATGTGACCTCAACCCTTATCCTAAGTAGCGATAGCATTTTTTCTAATTTGCACTGTTGCTCTGATTTCAGTTTACATTTAATTTCCTCCAGGCCAAGTATTTGAACCCATAGATCAGGATTAGATGCCCCTCCTGTATGCTTTCCAGCATCCTCTCTTTTGTTTATCAAACTGCTCATTCAAAATGTTACTAAGTGAACTTTGGATTGAATATGAAGTCAAGTTGGGAGTGATTTTAAAAGTAATAAGTACAAGAACACTATATGTAAAATTTTAGGGGATATAGCAAAAGCAACACAGAGGAAAATTCATAGCTTTACATGTATTCATGGCTTTAAGTGTTTAGGAGAAAACAAAAGCTGAAGTAAGTGAACAGCTCATTTAACTTATGAAGTTGACAACAGAACACCAAAGTTACAAGAAAGCAGAGTGAAGAATCAGTAATAACAAAAGCAGAAATGAGGAATTAAAAAAAAAAGAAAGTGTATTGATAAATGAAATCAAAAACTCTTTTGAAGGAAAAGATGACAAAACCAAAAATCCCCCTAAAATTGAGACAAGCGCTTGCAAGCCCAGACTAACAAGGGGGTAGGGGCACAAACAACATTATAAATGAGAAAGAGAATTACAGATACCAAAAGAAATTTAAAAATTAGGGCCTCCCCGATGGCGCAGCGGTTAAGTGCTGCACTGTGGAGCTGTCGGCAGCGGCGACGCGAGTTCGACGCCTGGCCGGGGAGAATCCCACATGGTGTGGCAGACCTCTCCTGCCTCACCCGCTGCTCCCCTCAGCAGTGTATTTCTGATCTGCCTGTTCTGCTCCCTGCTCTGTCTCTGGTGAACCCTCTCGCCGCCCCACAGCTCTGGCTTGTACCCCAGCTTGTATGTATAAATAAAAAAAAAAATAAATCTTTAAAAAAAAAAGAAATTTAAAAATTAGAGTGGGAAACCTTTGCCCATAAATCAGAAAATCTAAATGCAATGAATAATTTCCTAGGAAAATACGAATTTCTAAAATTGACTCAAGAAGATTTAAATAGATCAATAAAAGAAAGTAAAAATAATGAAGAAATACAACATTCTTTTTGGGAATACCCAATATTGCAAATATGCTGCCCTCCATTCAATAAGTACTTGTTGAATGCCTGCTATGGCCACACACTG
This sequence comes from Scalopus aquaticus, assembly GCA_004024925.1. Classification (NCBI taxonomy): domain Eukaryota; kingdom Metazoa; phylum Chordata; class Mammalia; order Eulipotyphla; family Talpidae; genus Scalopus; species Scalopus aquaticus. The sequence continues at coordinate 54,487 of PVIJ01004617.1, forward strand.
TTCTAGATGCTTAGGAGGGAGTAAAACACAGGGAAAGATCCTTCTTTTGTGTAGTTTACATTCCTGTGGGGAAGGCAGACAATAAACATGAAAATAAGTAAGTTATATGTAAGTTAGGTGATTAGGCTATAGTAATCAAAATAATACATTGCTAGTATAGATATATGAGTGCAATGGAATAGTCTAGAAACTAAAACTTGGTTAATGGGAAGAATCAACACAAAATAAATATGACATTTCAAATCTATGGGACAAGGTTTGTTGATAAAAGAGTGATTTGAAAGCAACATCAGTTTTTACAAGAATAAATGCAAATAAAAGCTAGATTCTTATACCAAACATAATTCCAGATGAGTTAAAGACTAAAATATAAAAATTAAAATAATAAAAATAATGAATGAAAATATACAATATTTGTATAATCGGAAAGACCTTTTAAAAGTATATTAGAAGACACAAATAAAACACTAAAAATTTTGACTATATAAAACACATATTCTAAATACAAAGTCCTTCTAAAAAGGATACAAGAAATTATACACAAGAGAAAATATTTGCAATATGGGTCAAAGAGAAATGCCTAATATACATTATCAGTAATGTGCATATTAATAGCAATAGGAAAATGCAAAAAAAAGTCTAAGCAGTATGAGTAGACTACCCATAGAAGAATATGGCCAGTCTTTGCATATTTCTTTGTCTTCATGCTTTACCATTTCTTAACTTAGGAAAGGTGGGAATTGTGTCTAATTTACCTTTCTATTTCAAACCCCTAACAGAGTACTTTACAAATAGTGAGTGCTCAGTGAATATTTTTTTCATTCATTTATTTAAAAAAAAATACCTATTGTACACTTTTTAAGGTACTGTGGGTAAAGCAGCAAAAAAAAAAACAAAAAAAAAACAAAAAAAAACCACACAGACCTTGTTATTTTGGCGGAAGTTTTAGTTAAGTAAACATATAATTTAGTATTATCATAAGTGCTATAAATAAAATGAAGTGTAAGAGACAGAGCAGGGAAGTTAGATCAGGGTCAGGGAAAAGCCCCTAATAAGGTGACATCTGGACTTAAAACCCAAACTACGGATAAGACTGGTATAGACATATGGAGCAGTATATCTCCAAGAACAACAAAGAAGTCAGCCTGTGCTAGGTAATAATGAATGGAGGGTCAAATGACAAGAGTTTGGGGCCAGAAAAACATATTGCTCTTCAGGTCATGGTAAGGGTTTTAGATTTTATTCTGAGTGATATAAGATATGACCCAATGAAGTTTTTAAGCAGGGAAATAATATGACTTTGTATATCTTTTCAAAGACTCACTCTTGCTACTAAGAGGATTCTGATTTGGTGGAAATGAGGTGGGAGGCCATGTAAAAAGCTTTCACACATATGGGCTAGAGAGGACAGTGGTTTGGACTAGAGTGGGAATGGTAATAAAGTACAGTTTGGAAATACAACCAAGAGAACAATGGATTGGTTGTGAGATATGAAAGTGAAGAATTCAAGGAGTGAGGTCAAGGTTTGTAAGAAAAGAGGTGCAATGTATTTGATGAAGGTGGACTAGGGAAGAGGTAGGTTAAGGTAGGGGTGAGGAAATCAAGGATTCAGTTTTGGATATGCTAAATTTACAATGGCCAGTTAAGGAAACACCTTTACCATCAAGTTAAGGTAATAAGGTAAATAGGAGCTTGGGGCTTAAGCTGGGGGTCATGGCTAGAGGGCAAAGAGGGAATGTAAATAGGGCTCAGAGATGTCTGAAAATACAATCTTAGGTGCTTTTGCACTTACGAATCAGAAAGATGAGGATGGAAAAGGGGCTGACTAGGAGTAGCCAGAGAAGTAGGAGAAAGACCAAAAAAGTAATATTCCAAAAGTTAAGGGGGGAAAAAAAAGAGTTTCAAGGAAAAGGCCATGATGAACTGTCTCAAAACCTGCTGCCAGGCCATGAGAGATCACTGGGAGGTCTGTAAAGTGGAGGTCATTGAGAGCAGTTTCTGTGGAAAATTTGATTCATATTTGGGTCTCCCAGCTGGCCTAGGGGTTAAGTCTCAGCACCATCACACTATCACCACTACGGCCCCAGCCAGGGAGCTGACCCACGTGGCACAGCAGACCTCTCCTCTCCTCTGCCGCTCCCCTCAGCAGTGTATTTCAGTAGATCTGCCTATCCTGCTCCCCACTCTCTCTCTAGTGAATCCTCTCACCCTCCACACCACTGGCCTACACCCTAGTTCTTCTATGAAAGAATAAATAAATACAATCTTTAAAAAATTTTTGATTTGCATGAATTAAAGAAAGTATGAGAGGCAGTACTTTCTCAGGGTTTTGCTATAAGGAGAAGAAAAATTGGTTGGGAGTTGAAGGGTGATATGAGGTTAAGAAAGAGTGATTATAAATTACAGTGACACTTCCTTAAAGTGCATGTATCTATTAACTAGATCCCTTGAGAATCAAACTTTTAACTTTTTTGCATTTTCTATAATGTTTTAGGAGATTGCCTTAGGAGTAATAAGGTTATAAATAACTACCACTAATTGTACGTTTACCACGTGCCAAATATTGTTTTAAGCATTTTATATATAACCTCTTATTGAACCAACATGGCAGGCCTGTATTCTAGAATAGAAAACTGAGGCTTGGAAAAGTTAAATGACTTACTAATGGGTTTGAAGACAGGCTTATTTAACTATACATTATCTGTTATAGGTCAAATTGTGTCCCCTCAAAAAAGATATGCTGAAGTTTTAACTCCTTAGTATTATTCTAGAATATGAACTTATTTGGAAATAGGATAATTACAGATGTAATTAGTTAAGATGATGTCATACTAAAGTAGAGTGGGCCCTGCTGTCCTTAAAATAATGAAATGCTTGTGAAGATTCAAGGAAAATGCAGTGTAATGGCAAAGACTACAATTATGCTGTAAGGCAGGCAATGCAAAGTTTGCCATTAAGCCTCCAGGAGCTAGGGGAAGGCAAGGGAAGAGCCCCCTTCAGGTTTCAAAGGGAACATGGAATTGTCAATACCTTGAATGTGAACTTCTGGTATCTAGAACTGTGAGATAGTACATTTCTGTTGTTTAAAGCCACCCAATTTGTGGTAATTTGTTAAGAGAGACTTAGAAAACTAATACAACACAACATCATCTACCACACTGCAAAATCATGTACATGTTACTTAGCATCTGCTGATTGACCAAAATGAACTTCTGACAATGACAGAGAGTTTGAGTTTCCCATTTTGCTATATGAGATTATAGTCAACATTAGTAGAAAGTAAAAGCTATCTATTTTTATGTAGCTAAAAAGTATTCCTTTTAAAATAAAGTATGTTTAAAATTGTTGCAGATCATAAACTTTCCATTATGAATCTGAAATAACTTTTGTAGAGTAAGGATGACTCACCTATAAAAACATCATGAATAGTGCTGCCATGTGATAATTTTGATAGATCTCCAAATTCTGTAGGTGTTTGTAAAACTCCAGTATCTGTGAGATTGTTGTAACTATAGTAGACCTTATGCTGGTCCCATAGTATCAATTCTGGTATTGCTGAATAGATAAAACGTGGAATTAAAAAACTATTAACACTGATATCTAATGTTAAGTCTTTGTGTATCAATTGGCTTGTATCTTCATTATATATCATCATAAAAACTTGTTTGAGGTTTGTACATGTAGTAGGACAGTACTCTAATAACAAACCAAGCTCCAAAGGGTGTGCTGTATACTCAACATTGTGTATCATCAGAGTAGACGATGGTGCTATAGGTAGATAGCTTTTCAGTTTCTCAGTAGTCATTATTTTGACAAATGTAAGAGAACTATATCCAAGATAAACTTCATTTTTTGTCCAGATGGCTATGTTGCTTCTTTTATCTTTAACCTGGGACAAAATTAAAAATAATTAGACCACACTTAAGGGAGAGGGATCCTATATTGTGAAAAAACAAATAAGGATGTATAATAATGATATGTCATTCATTTAAAAAAATAAAAAATAAACATTTGATAGACATTGAAAAACCTAGATAAATAATAATGACTCCTTCATAGAGTTCTGAGAAATAAATAAATTTACACATTAAAAAATCATCTTTGATATTAGGAACAGTGATAACAATTCTTGTCTTCTAATTTTTATCCACTTTTAAAATGAAGCAAAGTAACCTGGTTTGATTTTTAGTGTATTTCTGAATAATACTTAGGGTATAAAAATATGTTTTTTTTAAATATATGATATTACATATAACCATAAAAATAGTTTTAGTAATCTTATTCTTTTACTTATTTTTTTAATCAGTAGAAACAATCTCAATTCCCTTTTTTGAATCCTCAAAGAATATCAGCCTTCTCTTTTCTTATGTATTTACTCATTCCTTTTTTTTTAAAGATTTATTTGTTTATGCATACAAGCTGGGTACAGGCCAGAGGCATGGGGCAGCGAGAGGGTTCACCAGAAACAGAGTGGGGAGCAGAACAGGCAGATTGACAGAAAGACACTGCTGAGGGGAGCAGCGGGTGACGCAGGAGAGGTCTGCCACACCATATGGGAATCTCCCTGGCCGGGTGTCGAACTCGCATCACCGTTGCCAACAGCTCCACAGTGCAGCACTTAACCGCTGCGCCACCAGGGAGGCCCCTATTTACCCATTCTGATCCGGAGTGCCCCTTTGACCTGAATGTTTACTGACATGAATATAGAGGAATATTAAAATATGAAATTATTAATTCTAGCTTCCTTGGATATCAATAAAAAGATAATATTTTACCCACCAAAAGTACCATTTTGTGCACACAGTCCCTTAGAGACTATGAAGGCCCCTCAGAGACTATTAAATAGTCTAAATAATAGTTTCAAAGAAAGAAAATATTTGAGGTAAAAAGTCATTTTACCAAATGAAGATTCAATTTAAAATCTGGAGCTTATGTTGCTGAAAATGAGTGCAAAACAATCCTCAAAGTAGAAATAAATTAGAATAAAAATGATGAATCTTTCATAGAAAAGACCCACAGTTATTCTTTTCTTGGCAGAGGTATGAAAAGAGGAATACATCATAAACATGATAAGTGGGAATTCCAATGAGTCCCAGTCATGGGGTGGTTTTCACCTACCCACATTTTTTTTTTTCTAGATCTTTACTAAGTGTTTGAGTAGTCAACCAAAGATCTTGTGGCAATGTAAGGGAAACTGAGAGATTCCCCTTGAAGTATCCAAGGCTTCTGCTAAATATAAAGTATTTACCCTCTAAAGATGTGAGGGGGCAGGAAGCAAGACAAAAGTTTGAGAGAACTCCATCTGCATTCTGTCTTCTCAGTTATCATAGACTGGAAAGGGGACATGATTACTGAGAGAAATTCTCCCTCTCAGGCATCCTTGGTCTTTACCCAAAGTGTAAAGCAGTGTCATGATGGGGAGGGACTGAAAGAGGGGAAAGTAGCCTCCCAAGACATGAAAATCCATGGGCAGGACAGATGAAAAGAGGAAAGAGATTTCCTCTGTGATCAAAAAAAAGCTGGCAACTAGACTGAGCAGCAGAAAAAGCTCTCCCAGGGTTTATCTACTATGACAAAACTGTTGAAGGATATTGTGGAAAGGAAGGGCAATATGAGTGAATAGATGGGAAATTTCAACTGAGATATCCATGTAGTAAAAATGAACAAAATGAAAAAAGCTAGAAGGAACAAACCTGATACCAGGAATGAAGAGTTTATTGGATGACCGTTAAGACTGAACTGGGAAAAATAAAGAAAAAGAGTAGTGAACTTGAAGACATATTAATAGTATATATTCAAACTGAAATACAAAGAAAAAGTAGAGTGAAAAAATATTAACAGGTTGCCTGAGGCCTGTGGGAGCAATATCAAATGGTCTCATATATGGATTTTTGGAATCCTAGGAGGAGAGGAGCAAGATAATGGTGCAGAAGAAGTATTTGAAGAGATAATGTCCAAGAGCATCCCTCAAATAATGAAAAACTTAATCCTAGAAATCTGAGATTCCAGTTGAACCCTAAACTTGTTAATGTTTATTTTTTGTTTTAAAATAGTTTGTTGATCTTGCTTAATATTCCATGTCCACTTGAAAGGAATGTATTTTCTGCTGTTGATGGGTGGACTACATTCTACAATTGGTTGGTCAAGTTGGTTAATTTTGTTATTTAAGGCCAGCAAACTTTTTCTGGAAACAACTGTATAGCAAATATTTTATATTTTGTATGCTACATGGTTTCTGTTGCAAATATTTATCTCTGTTGTTGCAGCACAAAAGCTGCTAAGATAATAGGTATATAAAACAAGCATGTATATATCCCAATAAAAGTATTTACCAGCTGCATTTTGGCTGATGGGTAATGGTTTTCTCACCCCTAGTATTGTTCATCCTTTGTACATCCTGATTGATTTTCTGTTGCTTTGTTTGGTTTACTACTGAAAAAAGAGTGTGGAAATCTTCCAATAAATTTGTAGCTTTATGCATTTATTTCTTCCATCCAGTTAATTTTGATTCATGTGTTTTGAAATTCAGTTATTAGGTGCATAGACATTTAGGATTGTTTTATCTTCTTGACAAGTTGACTCTTTAATAATTACATATGTATTCCTATTTACCCTGATTGTTTTCTTAGCTTGCTGGACATTAATAAAGTCACTTCAGCTTTCTTTTAATTGGTGTTTGATGATATATCTTTTCCCAGTGTCTTACTTTTAATCTAACTACATCATTATGTGACATGGGCTTCTAATAGAAAGTATACAGTTTTTCAAAAGTCCAACCTGACAATCTCTGCCTTTTAGTTCTTAGTAGTTTTACAGTTGATAAAATTATTGATACGTTTATATTTAGCACTACCATTTCATTGTTTTCAGTTTGTATTCTCAGGTTTTTCCCCAGTGTTGCCCCTTTCTGCCTTTTTTTAAACTTGAAAAAAATTTAAGTCTTCCATTTAAAATTTACTTTCATATATATAAATATATATTTATTTATTTATTTATTTTTTGTGTGGCTGCTGTAGGGGTTACAACATATGCACTTAACTTTTCATAGAATGAATAATTTAGCATTCCAAGTGGAATGAAAAACCCTCATTACCCCAGAGGCTCAATTGTGCTCATCATTTATGTTATAGTTGTCACATTTACTATATGGAAACACATTAAAACACCCAATGGAAGAGGTATGTTTTAAGTTTCACTTTTATTTGTCCTGCATATTTTAAGGAACCTAAGGGTGTAAAAATAATCTATTATATTACCTATATGTCTCTTATTTTTTTTGCTCTTCACATTTTCTTGGTTTTCATTCATGTGACAATATTTTTATTTTTTCTTTAGTTCCTGAAAAACACTTTCATCTGGAAATAGAATTGCAGGTTTATGTTTCTTTTCTTTCAGCACTTCTGTCATCTCTAGCACCTGATGAGAAATGTGCCATCAGCTGAATCATTGTTTTCCAGCACGTATCATTTTTCTCAATCTGCTTTCAAATTTTTCCCCTTTGGTTTTCAGTAGTTTATGAATTTGTTTACAATTATCTTATTTGGAGTTTGCTAAGACTTTTTTTTTTTTTGCCAAATTGGAAAGTTATTAGTCATTATCAATTCAGATATATCTTTTCTACAAGATATTCTTTCTTCTTTCGCTCTTGGACTCCAATGACATGAACATTAGACCCTTTTATATTATCCCCATAGGTTTCTGAGACTTGGTTCCATTTTGACAAACATTTTCTCTTGTTTAAGGGGAAATTTTTTATGAATGCAAGCTTTAGTCTTAATGGCTATTTCCTCTGTCATATCTCCATACTGCTGTTGAGCACATCTAATCAATTTTTATTGCAGTTATTCTAATTATATTCTGAAATCTCTGGGTTTGATCCTTAAAATAGTTTTTAAAATTCTTGTTTTTGAGAGTAGTTTCATTGAATAAATGTAATTTTCTGTCTCTATAATTTTAATCTCTCTTATTAGTTGTAGATCTATGGGAATTTCATTATTTTGTATTTAAACAAATTTTTTTCTGTATCAATTGGAAAGTATTTCTGGGTTAAGTATTGATATCTTTATGTCTGAAAAATTTCCACCTCTTTCTCATTTGGAATTCTAGTCAGATATATGTTGGATCATCTCTTTTCCATTATTTCCTTTCACCCTTTTTACCCTCTATTCTTTTGTTTTTCATCTCTTTTTCTCTTAGACATTTGTCTTGTTTCATTTATTCTTATATAATTTTTAGTGCATTAGTTACTTTGTTGTATCTAATTTATTTAAGCCATGTTGAATTTTCCATTTCAAGTATTAGTTTCACCTAAAATTTTCCATGAAATTTAAGACTTTAACACACTAAAAATTTTTAGACATAGTCCACACATGAAAAAAAATATATTTATATATGAAAGATTTATGACAAAAAAAGAAGTCTTTATAATGACTACACAGATTATATACTATACACTTCTACATGCTACCCATGTTCTCTCAGTCACTACATCTTTCTAGGATAAGCACTATTTGAAATTTTATGGAAATAACTTCTTCGCTTTTTAGTCTTACTAATTTCTTTGCCAATTGATAGCCTTCTTTATTCTTATGTTTTCATGTACTTAAATATGTTAAGTATATTTTATATTCTTTCAATTCCAATACCTGATGATCTTGGAGGAAAGATTCTGCTCTTTGTTCTTTGTGTTTGTGTTCTTTGTGTTTTTCAATGAGATAGTTCAGAATATCTTATTCACTCTATTGTCAAAATGAAACAGTTAATTCATTTTTGAGAGCAGAGTCTTTGTTTAAGGAAAACAATTTGGGAATCTTTTTGTTCATGTCAAGGTAAGCCAAAACTCCTTCAATAAGACTTAATGACCTACGTTATAATATACAAGATCCATTTTATTCTCAGTTGGAGGTTCAATGCTTAACAGATATCACTGAGAAGTTAATTTAGGAAGATAGAGCTATTTACAATCATAAAAAATAAATCTACAATATCCTATAGTCTCAGATATATCAGTGAAAAAATGGTATAGCAAATGTGTAATATGAGTATCTTTTACTAACCTTCAGTAAATAGTTGATCCAACACCATCTTCTTGATATGATGCCAATAATTCCATTATTAGGAAGATTATTACTCCTTCCCAGTCTTGTAAATGTATTAGATGTTTTTATAAAAAGAATATCAGTTATTAGAAAAAATATTCCATCCGGTGAGAGGCTCACACCAGACACACTGTGTCTTTCCTGATCAGTCAGTGTGTTTGGAGGCACTCTGATTCTGGTCCAAGATTGGAATGAATCATTTGTTTGAAAGGTCTCCATATCAGCTACTACAACAACTAAAGAAGGAAAACAAGCATTCCAGTCTGCCATTAACTGACTACCCTGTGGTGAACAGATTGGTAAAAAACCAGGAACCTCAGCTATTGTCAACAGAGGAAAGGTAAGGAGAAAATGAGAATCTGCAATAAAGCAATCTTGTAAAGCCACTAGGTTTCCTTTAAGGTCTATTATTATATCATTTGTTGTCATTGGTAGGGCTATATGCCAGGTCCTGAAACAAGAAAATAGGAAGTATAAGAATAAAATGTTCTTTTCTTTTTCCTTTCATCCATCTTTTACAATGCTGACATTTAATGTTTTCAATTTTTTTATTTTTAAAACAAATCTGGGTAAAACAAATCAAATGATACCTGAATTGCTAACACTTCCTCATTTCTCCTCATTCTTTTGTCAAAGGAAAATAATCTTGACTCTTAAAAATCTTCTTCTGCAATATGATTCTAGGTTCTCAAATATATGGCTATCTTAATATCTAGCTTTTATACATAGCTTCTTATATTGTAAATGAAGATATATCTCTTATATGTCACCCATACATCTTCAATTCCCTGAAGTTAATATCATAGTGTTTAATTAAATCTAAAATATTACATTGTTGTTACTATGTAAATATTGCTTACTACTGAATCAGTTATACTATCATTATGTTTTCTTTTTTTAAAATTATTGATATTATTGTTTATGTCTTTTACATTATTGTTTATTCCCTGCAGGTTTCCCACCACCAGCTCACCTGTGAACCGTCACCATAGTCCCTTGTATTCTTTTCTCCCCCATTTTGAGCCCTTAACTTCCCCCTCTCTCACTAAATATCTCTCTTTCATTTGGTTCCCCTATATTCCTGCTATAAGTGAAACCATTCGATATTTTTCTTTTTCCTTTTGGCTTATTTCACTGAGCATGATCCCTTCTAGATCCATCCATGCTGCTGCAAATTGCATGTGTTTAACTTTTTTGATTGCTGAATAGCATTCCATTGTGTATATGTACCATATCTTCTTGATCCAGTCATCTATTTTTGGGCGTTTGGGTTGTTTCCTTGTCTTAGCTACTGAGAACAGTGCAGCGATAAACCTGGGGGTGCATGTATCCTTTTGCATTAATGTTTTTGTGTCCTTTGGGTAGGTTCCCAAAAGTGGTATTGCCAGTTGTATGGAAGCTCCATTTTTTAGCATTTTGAGGAAACACCATACGGCTTTCCACAGTGGCTGGACCAGTTTGCATTCCCACCAGCAGTGTAGGAGAGTTCCTTTTTCTTCACATCCTTGCCAGCATTTGTTACCATTGTGTTATCTTTAACATATATATTTACTTTCAATATTTCCCCTAGAGTTCACATTTATTTCACTTTGAAAATTTATTTAGCTTTCTATTTTCCAATAAATAGTCAAAATGGCACTCCACAATATTTATCATGTGGTAAAATGCAGAGGTAATTTGGCACTTGTTTCATGGGATTACCTTCACCACTCTCTGGGTTGAAACCACTGTTTAGTGGGTATAATACTTTGATCTTTCTTGTTTTACTAAAGCACATTCTTTGGTACTTCTCTATGAAATGGCATATAATTTTTTTGCAACCCTGATTTTACACACCTGTTGCATAATTTGGCCAGGTAGAGATTTCAAAACTCTGAGGTCATTTTGTACAGCCTTTTTTATATTCATGTTTACTAATGAGAAATCAGATGACACTTTGATTCTTGTTACTGTTTAAATGGATTGCCTACATTTTAAGAATCTTCCCTTTTTTCTTGGTATTCTAAACTTAGCAGGGTTGAGGTTATCTATTGAAGTGGATGCAAAGAGGAATTTGTGAAAACAATCACTGATGAATATACAAGTTATGAAAAATTCTAAGAATTTCTCAGGAGGACAATCCAGGAGACATCAGGCTTTTGAGTAAAGGCTTAGTAAAGGCTTTTGAGTTTCCATTTTCTTCAGTGAATACATACTTGGGCTGATGACAATTCTTTTGGCACACATACAGTGAGTTACTGAAGGTTGAGGGGATACCTGTGGTGGATCACTTATTACCAAACTCTATGCCCTCAACCATATTGCACCATAAAACGTGGTAAGACTATTGCTTTTTGTGAGTCATACCACCCAACTCTAACATTGGCTTCAAGTACAATTATTTAAATTACCAGTACTATTTTGTTACATTGTCCACTGGTAATATGATAATCTCACATAAACAACCACATTACAACTAAGTATCAGTGACTTTTTTGTTTGAATGAATAATTGTTTAATCTATAAAACCTGAAAGGACTCAGCACTCAAGGTCTGACTAAGGCATACTGGGCTTCTCAAATTTCCATGTCTATCATTTTGTTTACAGATTTTTGAGGGCTTTTATATTATTGTGACTACACACTATTGATTTTTTTCTTATTTGTTTCCCATTTCATAGTATCTTAGTTTTTCTTATAGATATATAATATCTTTTCCTAGTTCTGTGAAGATGCTTATATCCACATTGGAGGGTTGTCAAAATTGTCTGTCTTCTAATAGTTAAGAGAGAAGCAGTAATGAGCTGTAAATCAGTTTTAAGGGATACCTCTTATTAGGTGCCTTACTGTGTTTTTCCATTCCTGACTCCAAATTTATGTTCTGTTAAGTACTTCCTATTTTCCAGCAGGATATATGATATGTTTCCAAAATCAGGGAGTGGGACTGGAGAAAAGGGCTGAAGGCACATTGGGGAGTTCCCATCACTTTACAATTCTCTCTGCAAGCCCTTATTTAATAAAATAAGGCCTTAGTAGGCTCTACGAAGACAGTTACCACTTCTCTCTCTGTGCTTTCTGTCTTCTGTTCTGCTTCTCTTTTTATTGTTTGTCCTCACAGACTTGGAACTGTGAGAGAGAACGTGAGATAAATATATGTATTTAATGCACCAGGTTTTAATTTATCTCTTTTATTTATTTATTTATTTTTAAAGATTTATTTATTTATGCATCCAAGTTGGGGTACAGGCGTGGGGTAGCAAGAGGGTTCACCAGAGACAGAGTGGGGAACAGAACAGGCAGATCAGAAATACACTGCTGCGGGGAGCAGCGGGCGAGGCAGGAGAGGTCTGCCGCACCATGTGGGATTCTCCCCGGCTGGGCGTTGAACTTGCATCGACAGCTCCACGGTGCAGAGCGCCACCAGGGAGGCCTGACACCAATTCTTCATGGTAACAAAACACCAATGAGAGAGAACAAAACTCCAGAATCTAATCACAAAGAAGTGGAGAGATAATCTTCCTATCAGATGTAGAATTCAAAATTGTCATTATGAAGAAAATTAAAGAATTGGAAGATTACAAAGAAAACTCTAAAGAGCAAATGAATGTCATGCGAGATAAGATCATTGAAGAGAATGCTGAAATTGAATTTTTAACTAATAAAAATATGGAGATTAAGGTTATAAAAGAACAGTAGAGGTGATTAAAAATACAAGAGAAAGCTATGGAAGAAGAATAAACAAAATGGAAGAATAAGTCAATGTACTTGAGGATGTGAAAGAACAATGAATTTGGGTAGAAAAGAGAGAAGCAAAATTTTAAAAATATGAAGACTTCTCCAAGAATTATCTGACTCCATGAGGAGATGAAGTATAAGAATAATGAAACAGACAAGAGAACAGAAAATGTATTTAAAGAAATAATGGAGGACAATTTCTTAAACCTAAAGAAGAGAATAAACATACAAATCCAGGAAGCTAAAAGAACTCCAAGACACCTACACAAAAGGAGACTTATACCAAGACTTTTACTAGTACATAATTCAAGAGCTTAAGGCAAAGAATAGTGAAGCTGGCAAGTGGGAAGAAGCAAAGAACCATAAAGTTAACCTGATCTGGAAAACATAGGACTCCTAGAAACACTGCAAGCAAGGAGAGAATGGAACAATGCATTCCAGATATGTAAAAACATCCAGCCAAGAATACTTTATCCAGCAAGAGTCCCCTACAAATATTAGGGAGATATAAGGCCTTTGATGATCAACAAAAGCTGAAGGAGCTTGCAAACACTATACCCCCTCCTCCCAGAGATTTTGAAAAGAATTCTTCTACCCAAATCAAAGAGAGGAATAGACACAAAGAACCAAACAAGGAAACAGAGCCACAAAAGTTAAGGACAAAATGACAGCAACAGATTTTTACACATCAAATTTTAACACTCTAAATGTGCTTGGACTGAACTCACCAATTAAAAGGCATAGAATATATGACTGGATCATTTCCTTCTATCTCCAGGAAATGCACCTGAACTCCAAAGCTAAACATGAACTCAGGTTAAAGAGTTGGAAAACAATCCCAACAAGCACAAAGAGATCAAAGAAAGGAAGGAATAGCCATATTTATATCATACAAAATAGATTTCTAGTTAAGAAAGTTAACAAGCGCTAAGGATGAACACTGTAATGATTTGGGGAACACTACATAAGGAAGACATAACATTCATTAATATATATTAAACTTGGTTGTATAGTATTTTACTGTTGAGTTGTTTGGATATTAACCCCTTGTCTAATACACGGTTTGCAAGTATCTCCTCCCACTCAACAGGCTGCCTTTTCATTTTATTGATGATCTTTTACTGTGCAGAAGCTTTTTAGTTTGATGTAGTTCCATTTCAAAGCTTTTCCCGGAATTTTAAAACTTCTCTGTTGATCTTTTAATATCCTGCAATTCCTTTATTTTCTCATTTAAAGATTCAATTTCATCCTTCTGTTCATTGATTATATTTCTCATGGCATTATTTTCCTTTTCTTCTTCATTTAGTTTTTTAATTACTCGATTCTGAATTCTTTATCTGTCAGAGAATTTCTTCCATGTCAGTGTTGTTGGGTTCTGGAAGCTGATTTTCTTTCTGTGGTGTAAAGTTCCCAGGAGGGCTTACTTGATCATCTATGTTCTTCTCTCCCTGTTGTCTTCTTTCATGTGTGTTCTAGGCAGAGTGGTCATTGTTCCACCGGTCCCTGTGGGCATGACTTCTGTGCACTATTACCAAGGTTTGTATGATCTGCCTTAAGTTTGGGCCACTGTGGGTGGTGGGAGGAGATGGGGGTGGATGCTCCTTCTTCCTTCCCCTCAGGCCCCGCCAACCAGGTTGCTTCTGACGGCTGGTGGGGTTTGTAGGTTCTCTTACCTTGGTGTGAATGGATCTGCATGCTGTCTGATCTGCCGTGGATGCTGGCTGGAGCCAGTGGTTCCTGTGGCTTCCGTTCACCATAATACTTGAGGTATCCAAAGGTCCATGACATAGAGCCCAGCACAGCCTAGCATGGCTCTGACCACTGGTGGGTGCAGCAGGCTGAGTGGGATGCACTGCCTAGTGTAGCTGCCCTCCCCAAATGCAGGGCACACCAATGTCAGGCTCTAGTTGTGGCCTGGTCGACTTGGAGTCAATGGGCAGCTTGAGTGGTGTGGCTGGTGTTTGGTCTTTCAAGGTTAGACTGAATTGTATAATTTAGTCTAAAATTCTGCAGGTTCCAGATGTAGGTGGGATAATGGGGTCGCCAGACTGGATCCCAGTCTGGGCTGGAAGATAGTAGCCAGCCTGGTGGGATGGGCTTCCTGGTGCAGCCATGTGCCCACAAAGAATGGACAGCTCCTTTTTTGCCTGCTTTTCAGCTCTTGGTCATCCTGGAGAAGTATTGGTGTCATATAGCTGGCGCAAAGCATCTGGGTTTTGTTACAAACTCATTTCAGTCTTGTTTTGAATTGTTTTTAGGAGACAGCTTGATCCCAGCCTCTTTATTCCATGTTGTGGGTGGAGTCTACCCATGTTTTATTTTATGTATTTTATGGTTTCAGGTCATATATTCAAATCTTTAATCCATTTTAAATTGACTTAAATATATTGTGTAAGATATTGTTCTAGTTTCATTCTTCTTTATGTGGCTGTTCAGGTTTTGCACCATTTATTGAAAGACTTTCCTTCTCCAGTGTATAATCTAGGCTCTTTTGCCATAAATTAGGTGCCAATATATATGTGATGTTATTTCTTGTCTCTCCAGTCAATTCCATTTGATCAGTGTGCCTGTTTGTATTCCAATATACTGTTTTGATTATTGCCACTTTTCTTTTTAAATTTTTTAAATTAATTAATTTTTATTTATATATTATACATCATTATTCATTTTTTGTACAATGTATGCTTTTTCCTCTCAGGTGTAGTCCCCGTAAAATTCCCACCACCAATTCATCCATGCACCATCACCATGGTCCCTTGCGCTCTTCTCTCCTGTGATTACTGCCACTTTTCAAGATAGCTAGAAGTCAGGATGATGATACCTCACTTTTGTTGCTCTTTTCTCAGGACTATTTTGCCATTTGAGGCCTTTCATGATTCCATACAAACTGTGATTTTTTTGCTCTTTTTCTGTGAAGAATGTCATTACAATCTTAATAGGGATGGAGTTAAATCTGTTTATTGCTTTAAGTGAAGTTGGGGTTTTGACATTATTACAATCCATGAGCACAAAATGCCTTTCCAGTTCTTTTGGTGTCTTCAATTTCTTTCATCAGTGTCTAATATTCTTTCATCAGTGTCTAATAGTTTTTAGTATACAGTTCCTTCACTTCCTTGTTTAGATTTATTTCTAGGGATTTTATTCTGTTTGCTGTGATTGTGGATGGTATTGTCTTCCTCCTGTCTCTATTTGTGTTCATTGTTTTCATATAGAAATTGAACAGATTTTTGCGTATTGATTTTATACCTAGCCACTTCAGCTTATTTATTTGCTATTTCTAATACTATTTAGGTGGTTTCTTTATGGGTTTATACATATAGTATTATGTCATCTGCATATAGGGGAAGTTTTTATGGGAATTCCTATATAAAAATTACATAATTCAGTCTAAAATTCTTATATCTTACTTTCTAGTATGCTTATTGCTTATTTTTATTGCCTAACTTCTCTATCCAGAATTTCCAATATTAATTAATAGTGGTGAAATTGTGCATCCTTGTCTTTTTCCTGATTTTAGAGGAAAAGTCTTTAGTTTTTTCCCATTTAGTCTGATGTTGGCTATAGGTTTGTCATTTATGGCCTCTTTTATCTTTAGGTATTTTTCTTCTTCATCCATTTTATTAAGTTTTTATCATGCAAGTCATGCTGAATTTTGTGAAAGTTTTTTCCTGCAGCTGCTGAGATGATCATATGGTTTTTAATCTTTCATTTTGTTGATTTGATGAATCATAATGATGGGTTTGTGATGGAACCATCTTTGAATCCCTGGAATAAAGCCCACTTGGTCATGGTGTTTGAGTTCGCTAATTTTGCTTTGCTAATATCTTGTTCAGGATTTTTGCATCTATTTTTATCAGAGAAATTGGCTTGCAGTTTGTTTTTCTGTGCTATCTTCACTGTTTTTTCCATGATTGTTATGTTGACCTCATAAAAAGTAGTTAGGAAGTATTCCTTGTTTGAGTAGATGTTTTACAATAAAAAGGAATTAAATCTGACACATGAACACATGGGTGAACCTAACCTAACTGCTAACTGAAAGATGGAATCACAAAAGATCACGTATGATTCTCTTGATGTGAAGTACCCACAACAGGCAAATCCACTGAGACAGAAAATTAGTTAGTAGTGCCAAGAACTGGAAGGAAGAGTAAATAAGGTTTCTTTCTGGGTTTATAAAAATGCTCTAGAATTAGTATTGACAGTTGTGCAACTCTGTTAGTATACTAAAACCTATGAGTTGTATATTGAAAAAGGGGTAAATTGCATGGCATGTTTTATATATATCTCAGTAAAACTATTAAAAATAGAAAAGAAACAAATGGTACTTATACCATTTCCTGTCTGTCTGCTTTATCAGACAAACTTTCAGTTTGGTCTTACATGTACTATTTCTTTTACTAGTATATTTCCTAAAGTTCAATAACATCAGCAGGAATCTGAGCTCCAGATTCTGACTGTTTTACAAACAAGGCATTGAATGATACTCTTTGCCCTTAAATTGAACTTTTCTGTATCACCTAAACTTTATTTGCTTTGTTGAAAAGTTGTTGATGATCATTGTATATGTTGCTCCTTTGTTTGGAATACTCCACCTAATTAAGTAATTTTTATTTCTTTTTAATAATACCAATGTTACCTCTTTAGGAAACTCCTCCCTGATAACCTTTCCTGCAAGTTTTATTTGGTGCATACTCTACCTATTCCATTGCACCCTGGGTTCAACTCCCTTGTAACATCTATTTGTTTACTTATCTTTCCATTAACTCTAAAGTCATTGGGGACAGAAATAGTATCATTTAGTTATATAAGTACTTGCCATGTGCATAGGTCCCCAGCATATTAAGAAAGACAGTCCAAACCAACTAACAGATGTTATTTCTCAGGTGGAGTTTGTGGTATATATGTATGTTCTGCCAGTAATGATTACAACATTACACTACTGTCTCTCACTGTTACAATCAGGAGAATATATTTTGAGATATTGACAGATCTTGTTGTCATTCATGATGGGGACTATATTAATATTGTTGCCATACATAGTAGGAACTATATAACAATATTATTCATAATGAATTATGAAATTGTAATTCAGGAGTCTGAGTGGCATTTTTTGAGTTAGTAAATAACTGATAATCACAATGTTTTTTGTGAATCATAAAAATAGTTACTTGGAAATAACATATAAGGTATTTTATGAAATTACATCAGGGTTCTAAAATCTTTTACTTTAAGTTTCTGATATTTATTTCAATAAATTTTAAAGATGAACTCCATGTTTGAAAATAAAATTTCATTACCCATCAGCCATTGTCTTATGTGGAGAATAAATTTTTCTCTTCAGAACCGTATAAATCATAGGCTTCTGTCCCAAAGAGTCCAACAGCTGGCTCAATAGCATGGAATACTGTAAAAAGAAATCCTCCTTTCACTCTTTCTGTAGCCAAAATTATTCTGAAATTACATTGTGATATATTTAACTTACTGTCTTAGTTAAGACATTATCTACATTTAAAAATTTACCTTATTTTCAAGATTCATATTTTTCCACCAGAGCTTCCTCCCCATTAAAATTATAAGGATTATAAATATTTCACAACAGAATTTCCAAAATATCAAAAATACTGTGTATAGTTAGAATCCTGAATTAATTGAAACTGTTTATTTAAATAGCTTTAGTAGTTATTTAATAGCTTTTGATCTTAGTGATTATAAAATGGAGTTTTAAAAATTACTCCATTAGACTTATTTTTATATGACCCTGCCTTCATAAACAATGTGCTTTATCAAGGTAGATTTTAAAAGATACCTGGAGTATTTAAGAAAAGATTCTCATATCGAATGGTTTCACTCATAGGAGGAATATAGGGGAACCGAATAAGAGATCAGGAGGAGAAAATAACAACAACAAAACAAAAACAAAAATAGCAGGCAACCATAAATGAGAGACATTCAGCGGGGGGCAGGGGGCGGGGGGAAGAGGATAAGGATTCAAAACGGGGAGAAAAGAGCACAAGGGACTATTGTGACGATTAACAGGTGAATTGATGGTGAGTAATCTACGGGAAATACACAATAATGTAAAAGATATAAATAAAAAAGAAAATAAATAAATAAAAGTTAAAAAACAGAAAAAATATCCTATAGTCTATAGATAGATATTATGTGCTTCCACTTTTTCTCATGAAGTAAGAAGGTTAATTGACGGAAATTATTCCTAATAAGATATTTTTAGAATAAAGACAAGGGTTTCATTGTGGGGTAGTCTTTCATAAAAGTTATAATTCAGTCTCTAAGTTCATAGATTCTTTTTTTAAAATTTATTTATTTTTGCATACAAGCTGGGGTGCAGGCCAGAGGTATGGGGCAGTGAGAGGGTTCACCAGAGACAGAGTGGGGAGCAGAACAGGCAGACTACTAAAGTACATGCTGAGGGGAGCAGTGGGGGAGGCAGGATAGGTCTGCTGTGCCAAGTGGGAATCTCCCCAGCCGGGCATCAAACTCACACCACCGCAGCCACCGACAGTTCCCCAGCACTGTGCCCAACCTGTTTCACCACCAGGGAGGCCCTTAAGTCCATAAAGATAAGCCCTATGTAGGGTAGGCGGAAGAGTTTTCAGGGTTTTCCATCTACCCCTTCGGTGATGGGCCTCTGTAGGCCTATGCATATGCCTGATGCAGGCTCCTGAAGAGGGGCGGGGTGCGGCGTAGCATGGCTCAGCATGGCACAGCGTGGCACAGTGTGGCATAGTGTGCGTGTGCGGGAGGCAGAGACACAGAGAGCATGAGGAAAAAGAGCTAGGCAGCAGTGGTGAGAGCATGTGGGAGAAATGGAAGCAGAAAGACCCCCAGACACCACCAGAGAACCCCAACAAGGTGAAGATTTGCCAGGGGCTAGGAGGCCTGCTAGCCTCCTGGCCCTCGGCCACCCTACCTGCCTTGTACCTAGTTGCCCCACTGCAGAAAGATGTAATAAAAGTCTGCCAAAGCCACCAAGGGCTCCAGGACTCGTTCTTGCTGGTCTGCATGAATCATAGGGAACCTGCATTGGCGCCAGGCTGGCACAGTAGGCTGGCACTACACCTTAATCCTCCATAGTGCTCCTTTTCAATTCCTTAGAAATACGTCACAACCTGTAAAGAAATCTTTACAACCGCTGAATATCAGTAAAGGTGTATTCATTGGGACTAGGGAACTGCCTCATAGAAAGATTTAACCTATTTTAAGAGTAGTAATGTCAGGGGAGGCTTCCTGAGGAATACATATTTAATGATTTTGATAAAGAAATATGTTTCCCTGTAACTACTTAATAAACAGTGTATATTTTATTTTGTTTCTGAAAATCTTACTTACTATTCAGAATTATAAATACAACTATCATATATATGCAAAAGAAGAGTAAATGAAGCATTTTAATTTAACAAAGAATAATATCAACATAAAATAATGTTAAATATAAACATAATATGTAAATTTTATATAAATATAACATGATAATCCATGATGATAAAAAGAAAGTGAGGCAAAAAAATGTTAAAATCATGTAGGGACAAATCTTTGAGTCATGTTTTCCTTTATGGATACTGGAGGTAGGTATCTGCAGGGAGCAACATATTTAGGATGGAGTCGGGTGTGTAAGGATTGGTGACTTATCGGAGAGGAAAGACCAAAACCATCAGAAAGGGTAGGAGGGACTGAGAAACAGTAAGTCAGGAACTGTGCCAGTTTACCAGGAGGAATATGTCCCCCTCCTCCACTGAGTCCTACAGGCTCTCCCATGACCCCTGCCAAGGATGGAGAGTGTACACTTCTTAGTCAGAGTTAGCCTGTTAAACAAACAACAGCCTGGAGACAGTTGGCTGATTTTATCGGTTGGGAGAGCTTCAGCAGTTCCCTTCTCCTCTGGAGAGTCCAGCCCTTCCAGGTATATCACTTTTAGCCTTATGTCCTGCATGGGTTCAGAAAGGCAGGGAAACCACTCATCACTTCCCTCCACGAGATTTCCAAGCTGGCCCCCAGGCTGTATAACCAGAAACTGCTAGTTTCCCCAGTGAGGAGAGCCTGAAAACAAAGGTCATCTTGATTATTGGTAGTGTGGAGAGACAGGAGCAGTACCCATCTCCCCTCAGCATGACCTATCAACTTGCTACCACAGAAGCTCCCAACTTGTTACTGTTTGAGAGTGTAGGACTTCTACAGAGATCTAAAGGAGCAAAACGGGTGGATGGAAGAACAAAACACAAAGCAACTTGAGACCAAGGAACTATGACACCACAAGGAGAGAACAACTCTACATAACCCAACTGCAAAGATATACAATATCTTAACTTCATCGTGCTAGAGAGATGAAATTTGCCACTATAAAGAAATGAAAAGAAATGGATGAAAGTGCAGAAAGCAAAAGAATATGATAAATATAATTAATGAACAGGATATAAAAATTGAATATTTAAACAAGAAAATAAAGTAGCTGCAAGATGCAAAAAGACCAATAGAGTGATAAAAATTCTGAAGTAACCTATGGAATCAGACTAGACAAAATGGGGAGTTGAATTTGCGATCTTGAAGATCATAATGCACAAAGGATCAAAGTGGAAGAAGAAAGAGAAACATAAAGAAATAAAATTGAGACACACTTCCAGATCTATCCAACTCCATTAGGAAAGGCAACATAAAGATAATGGCTGTCCCAGGATGAAGGGGAAGAGAAATAGAGGGGGATAGAGAATTTATTTAAAATAGTAACAAAGGAAAAATTTCCAAACATGGGAGACTAAATATACAAATCCATGAAGCTGAAAGAAAACCTGGCTATGTAAATGTAATGAGACCTAAACAAAAACACATAGTTGTAAAACTACCAAGTGTTTGAGACAAGCAAAGAATATTGAAAGTGTTTAGGGGAAAGAAACAAACCATAGGGAACTCCCATTAGGTTGACATCAGACTTCTCTGAGGAAACTCTACAGACAAGGAAAGAATGGAATGATGTATTCAAATTACTTAATGACTAAAAATTGTCATCCAAGATCTATATCCTGCAAGACTCTACTTCTACATGAAGGAGAAATAAAGGCCTTCACATACAAGCAGAAGTTGGGGGATTTTGCCCACACTAGACCTCCCCTGCAAGAAATGCTGGATGGAGCATTCCTATCTAAATTAAAACAAAGTTGAATAAGAAAATAGATGGGACCAAGAAGATAAAGATAAAATGGCAGTAGCAATAATATAATCACCTTAAATATCAATGGAGTGAACTCACCAATCAAAAGCAGAGAGTGGCCGTTTGTATCAGAAAACCAGTAATAGTTAAAATATACCTCAACATTATAAAAACCAACATCATACAACCAAAATCATATTTACTGATGAAAAACTGAAACTTTTCCTTTTAGATGTAGTTCAAGACAAAAATGTACACTTTCACCACTACTATTCAATGCAGTATTGAAACTTTTAATGGAATAATTAGGCAGGAGAAAGATATAAAAGGAATCCAAATTGGGGAATAAGATATAAAACTATCACTACTTATAGATGAACTAATGATATATTAATACATAGAAAATGCCAAATAATCCATTAAAAACAAATTGAAATAATAAATCAATAAAGTGACACTTTACCAAACCAATTCACAGAAATTAGTTGTGTTTCTATAGGAACACAATGAGCTAGAAGAGAAAAATCAAGAAGACATTTATAATTTTTATAATTGCATCAAAAAGACTAAAATACATAGGAGTAAACTTAACAAAGGAGGTGAGGGACCTATACAATGAAAACTAAAGAGACAAAAAAAAAAAAAAAAAAAAAAAAAAAAAAAAAAAAAAAAAAAAAAAAAAAAAAAAAAAAAAAAAAAAAAAAAAAAAAAAAAAAAAAAAAAAAAAAAAAAAAAAAAAAAAGGAAAGCTACACCCTGTTCCTGGATTGAAAAAATTAACGTTGTTAAAATGACCACCTTACTCAAAGCAATAGAGATTTAATCCCTATCAAGACTCCAATGGCATTCATCA
This sequence comes from Scalopus aquaticus, assembly GCA_004024925.1. Taxonomy (NCBI): domain Eukaryota; kingdom Metazoa; phylum Chordata; class Mammalia; order Eulipotyphla; family Talpidae; genus Scalopus; species Scalopus aquaticus. The sequence continues at coordinate 77,313 of PVIJ01004617.1, forward strand.
TAGAAATAAAACAAACATTAGTGAAACTCATATGAAATTACAAAAGACCCCAAATAACCAAACCAGCCCTGACAAAAAAAGAAATAATGGTAGTATTATACTCCAGGCTTTAAATTGTACTACAAAGCTATAGTAATCAAAAACAGTATGGTACTGGAATAAAACAGACACACACCAATGAATAGAATTGAGAGCCCTGATATGAACTCAGGTATATATGGACAATCTCTATGACAAAGGAACCAAGAGTAAACATTGGAGAAAGGAAAGTTGCTTCAACAAATGGACTGTGAATACTAGATATTTATTTGTAAAATAGTTTGATTCATAAGAAATGAGTCAGTTTTCCCCCAAGAACAAGAGCTTAATAATTTTAGCACAGTGTCAAAATCAGGAAATATAAGAATAACAAATACCCTAGGAGGAGAAGAGAGACAAGGGAACAGAAAACCAATTCCCGTGTGCACCACCACCATAGTCCCTTGTGCTCTTCCTCTTTTGGCTTTGTGGGCTTCATGTCTTGGCTATTTTGTGCAATGCTACCATGAACATAGGGGCGCATATATATTTTTGTATTAGTATTTTCATTTTCTTTGGATAAATAACTAGGAGTGTTATTGCTGGGTCATATGGTATTTCAATTTTTGTTTTTTTTAAAGGAATCTCTAGTTTCCATAGAGGCTAGACCAATTTACATTCCCACAATACCGAATGAGTTATTCCATTTTCTCCACACCCTCACCAACACTGAATGAGTTATTCCATTTTCTCCACACCCTCACCAACACTGAATGAGTTACTCCATTTTCTCCACACCCTCACCAACATTTGTTGTTTTCAGTCTTTTCTCATACAGACCATTCAGAGGGGAGAGGTGATACCTCATTGTGGCTTTGATTTGTGTTCCCCTTATAAGAAATGATGCCGAGTGTTTTCATATGCCTGTGGCCATCTGTATGTCTTTTTTGGAAAAGTGTCTATTTAGTTCTCTTAACCATTTTTTCTTTTTTGCTTTTTTGTCATGTTGTATGAGTTCTTTATATATTTTGGAAATTAACCCTTTGTCAGAAGATGTGTGATGTGCAAATATCTTAACCCAGTTAATAAGTTGTATTTTTGGGGCCTCCCCGGTGGCGCAGCGGTTAGGCGCTGCGCTGTGGAGCTGTCGGCAGCGGTGACGCGGGTTCGACGCCCGGCCGGGGAGAATCCCACATGGCGCGGCAGACCTCTCCTGCCTCGCCCGCTGCTCCCCTCAGCAGTGTAGTTCTGATCTGCCTGTTCTGCTACCCGCTCTGTCTCTGGTGAACCCTCTCGCCGCCCCACAGCTCTGGCTTGTACCCCAGCTTGTATGTATAAATTAAAAAAAAAAATAAGTTGTATTTTTGGCTTTATGGTGACATCTTTTTCTAAATAATTTATTTATTTATATATATTTTACATCATTTTAATATTATTCAGCCATAAAAAGGTATCCCTGCCATTTTCAACAGCACTAATGGAGGTGAGGATGTTATGTTAAGTGACGTACACCAGACAGAGAAAGTGAATTGTTAGATAATTTCTGTTCTCTTCTATGTGGAATTCCCAGTTACAAGATAAGTAAGTCCTGGGATTTAGTGTATGACAAGGTGACCATAGTTAAAAATACTGTATTGTATATTTTAAAGTTGCTGAGAGAGTAGTTTTTAAAAGTTCTTATAATAAGAAAAAAAATAAAGCTATATGTGGTGTTGGATGTTAACTAGAATTATTGTGGTGGTCATTTCACAATATATACATAAGTCATTATATGTTGTACACCTGAAATTAATATGAAGTTATATGCCAATTATGTCTCTATAAAAATGTTAAAAAGTAAGAGTTATGCTGTTTGTAATAGAGAACCATAGAAAAAATTTCAAGGAAATGATATGGCCATGTATAAACATGGAGATTAAAAAGAAAGAAAAAAAATGGACTAAATGATGTTAGAATGTGCATCTATTCACCTAAAAAGATTAAAAATGAAGTAACAGTAATGCTTACTGTGTTTAACTACCATTAATTTATTTTATTCCCTCTAAAGTTGATTGCCAAATGAAACGATTAATTGGCTGTCATTTTAATTTATTACTCCATATCTGTGAATCTGATTACCAAGCGTCATGATAACACAAAACAAAAAATCATACTAATCTTGACTCACTAGACATAGATAGTGTCATGATAAACTAAGTCGGCTAACTGTTTATTTTATATCTCTCTTCAATACATTTTAAATGTAATAGAAAATAGAACTTTAGTTGAAAGAGTTGGATGTTCAATAATTAAGAGACAGGATTTATGTTTTCATTGTGTTGAACTGTTAGGAAATTCATAAGTCTGTAAGTGGTAAAAAAAAAATTCAATAAGGAATTAGATTTTGAGAGGTGTCTTCAAGTATGTAGTTTAGGGAGCATCTTTCTAGAATGTTAATGGTCAGCCCCTTCATGAATAATGAAGTTGATAGAAAATACAGAGATCTCAGTAAGAATTCTAGAGAAAGATTTTAAGTCATTGACATCAAGCCAAATTAAAAAATCACTATTATATCTAAACTAAATTTTAATAATCAGATAGGGTGATTTGGTGGAGGGTTACTGGAAATATGCACATTTGGTGAAAAAGTCAAAAAAAAGGACAAGCACCATATTATTTTACCTGCTATAATAATGATGTTTTCACTCACCATTGAAGGTTTATCTGCAGTCCATTGCAATTCAGCTGGGTCTGCGTTTTCTGGATCATATACCCATATAACAACAATCTACAAAATAAAATGTTTGCACTTTACATTTTGACAAATTTCCTCTAAATTTGTGACAAAACTTATCAATAAATATGTTTTTATTGTAAAACAATTTTACTGTCTCAATTTTTTAAAATCAAGCAATATGCGTTGTTTTGAACAAGTGAAGTAATTCAAAGACATATGAAAGAAGAGTTATACACCAAAAGTACTGTTAAAACTTCATATGCATTTTTATGTATCTTTCTATGCGCTCATAAATAGACACAGCAACCTCTCTTCCCTTCACACATTCACAGGTTTTTACAAAAATGAAATCACTGTAAATACTATTTGCAACTTGATACACCACAGCCTTTTCAGTGGATGTAGATCTAATTCTTTTTTCTTTTTTTTTTTTGAGCAAACTATTCACACAAATAAAAGATATAAAGATACAGCGAAAGTTGTTTCTCCCAGCTTGTACTCCATCATTCATTAGCTCACTACACCCCCACAAGTGATGCTTCTTTGTAAGTTCTTGTTTATATTTTGTGCAATAATATAGTTTCCTTTTTATATAAATGTTAGCATGCTGAACACAGTTTTTGAACTGTGTGTTAGAAGTCTTTACATATTCTCTTTAAGTTTTTGGTTACATATTCTAAATTATGGAGGGAACACAATTTAGCCAGGAACCTACTATTAAATGTGTTTCCAGTCCCTTGTCACTATAAACAGTGCTATAATGAGCAATTTTATACATATATCACTTTTATTTTGAAGTTTTCTAAAATTGGCATTGCCATAGATGGAAAGATGATCATTTTTTAAATGTTGATTGTTTCAGTCCATGACAGGGAAACTTTCCATTTGTGTGTTCCTCCATTTTAATAATGTCTAAAAGGTTTCATTGTACTGGTACTACCTCCTTTGTTTAGTTTACTGCTAGCTATTTTTTTTTATGCAATAGTAAAATAGTATAGTTTTCTTTATTTCCTTGTCTTCTAGTTCATTGTTTGTATATAGGTACACAACCAATTTTTGCATATTGATTTTATGGTCTAACACTTCACTGTACTGACTTGTTTCTACAGTATTTTGATTCTTTAGAGTTTTCTATGTACATTGTTATTTGCAAATAAATAATGTTTTACTTCCTCATTTGGCCCAGTTTTATAGCTTTCTTTTGCTTAATTTCTCTAGCAAGGGTTCCAATGCTATGTTGAAAGGTATGGTGAAAGTGAATATCCTTGTCTTGTACCTGATCTCAGAGGAAAAGCTTTCAGTACATCACCATTGAGTATGATGTTAGCTGTGGGTTAGCTGTGACATCTGGCCTTTGTGTGTTTGAATAAGCTGTATGATACATCCCTTCTCTTCCCCTCTGGGATACCTATTTTTCTTATGTTGTCTTCCCTAGGGTAGTCAGCTAAATCTGGAAGTGCTTCTTCATTTTTTCCCCTTGGCATTTTTCTCTCTTCTTCCATGTGGTCCTTTGTGCATTATTGTCTTCAAGGTCGCTACCTCAATCCTCTAGTTGGTATATTCTGCTTCCACAACTTTCTCTAAAAACTTTGTCTCACCTATTGAGCTTTTTACATCTGTTGTTTTCTTATTTACAGCTTTAATTTCTATTTTTTATTAATTTTATTTTTGATGTTATTGTTTCTGAATTTTCTTGTCCTTCTTTGATCAGTTTTTCTGCATTTTCATCTATCACTTTGATTTTCTGTACTATGGCAATTTTAAACTCTCTGATAAGAAGATAAAAATCTTCCATGTCTTTGTGGTTGAATCAGGAAGGTTGTTCTCTCCTTGTGGTGCTTGAGAGCTCAAGCTGCCATGTGTTATTTTGTCTTCCCATTTTTTAGCTTTAGAGTTGCCTATTACTTTTAAAATGATCTGTGCCAATAATTTAAGAGATTTGGACTACTTCTGCTTTCTAGAAGGTGGTGCTATAAGTTTTCTCTTTTTGGTCTTTCCCACTTTCTCTAGGTTCAGAGACCTGATCTTGCTGAGTGGGTAGGGAGGAACCCAGACGTAAGTGCTCTTGGGGACGGTCTGGTTCCAGTTTGTGGTGCCTTCAATATATCTCCTCTCTGGGATTCCAAATCTGAGTCTTCACTGTCTGCTGTCAGTGCACTTCACAAGGTCAGTACTATTCCTGAGGGATGGGCAAGGGGGAGCACAGCCCAGCACTCTGTTCTTGTTCCTTTCACTGGGGACCTAGCTGGCTGGTAGCACCCTAGCTCCTCTGCACATATTACAAACAGCATAACTCTTTTTAACATTTTAATAGAGACATAATTGGCATATAACTTCATATTAATTTCAGGTGTATAACATATAATGACTTATGTATATATTGTGAAATGATCACCACAATAGATCTAGTTAACATCCAGCACCATATATAGCTTTATTTTTCTCTTATTATGAGAACTTTCAAAAACTACTCTTTCGGCAACTTTAAAATATACAATACAGTACTTTTAACTATGGTCACCTTGTTCTACACTAAATCCCAGGACTTACTTATCTTGTAACTGGGGATTCCACATAGAAGAGAAGAGAAATTATCTAACAGTTCACTTTCTCTGTCTGGTGTACTTCACTTAACATAACATCCTCACCTCCATTAGTGCTGTTGAAAATGGCAGGGATTCCTTTTTATGACTTCTATACTGCTTTTAGTATTTTTATTAGGAATGACTATTGAAATCTTAAATTTATGAATGTTCACTTTTTTTCTTCTTTATTATGCATTTTGAGCAAAGGTCGTATTCCTGGAAAATATGAGCTCCATTGAATTTTTTCTTTTACAACTTACTGGATTCCATTTTTGCTTATATTTTATGTAGAAATTCTGTGCTTACATATGTAAGTATATTGGTCTATAGTAACTTCTTTTCCTTCCTCCCTTTCTCCTTCTCTTTGTCCTCCCTTTTTCATTGCCCACTTGTATTATTAAAGTTGGAATCAGTAGTATTAAAGTCAGGAAATGAATTGGAGGACATTTTTATTCTATATGATTTAGTGAGACTGCATTGCAAGGTGTACATGTTATCTTTATCTTCTTTGCAGATTTTCCTTTATGATGAAATCATTTTTCTCTCTATGCCTATTGTCTTTGTATGTCACATATCTTTTATTTGATGTTGATATCATCACCCCAGTTTTCTTTTGATAGTATTAACTTACTTGCATCTTTTCTTTCCAATTTTTGTGCTATTCATAAGTGAAATAGCTGATATTTATCTTTTCCTCCTGACTTATTTTGCTTAGCATAATACCTTCCAGCTCCATCCATATTGCTGCAAATGACATGAGTTTGACTTTTACGATCACTCAGCACTCCACTGTGTATCTATTCTATATCTTCTTTATCTAATCATCTGTTTGGGGGCATTTAGGTTGTTTTCACCTTCTGGATATTGTAAATAGTGCTGTAATAAACATAAGAATGTAGGGTTCCTTTCGAATTAATGCTGTTTTGTTCTTTGGGTAGAGTCTTAGGAGTGGAATCACAGCATACTTCTGTGGTAGACCATATGGTAGATCCATATGTTTTTTTTTTTTAAGATTTATTTATTTATGCATACAAGAATTGGGGTGTAGGCCAGAGGTGTGGAGGTGAAGAGAGGATTCATCAGAGACAGAATGGGAAGCAAAACAGGTGGATCTACTGAAGTATACTGATGAGGAGAGCAGCGGACGCCATGTGGGAAGCTCCATGGCCGAGGATCAGACACATGCTGCAGTGGTTATGAACAGCTTCAGAGTGCTGAGACATAACCTGTTGCACCAGCAGGGAGGCCCTAGATTCATATGTGTCGAAGATCCTCCCCATATCTTTCCATCACTATGGACCAGTTGACATTCCCACCAGCAGAGTAAGAGGACTCTTTTTCCACCACATCCCCACCAGCATTCGTTTTTTCGGGTTTTTTAAGATGAGTTATTCTCTCAGGTGTGAAGTGATATCTCACTGCGGTTTTGATTTGTATTTCCCTGATGATTAGTCATGTTGAGCATTTTTTCATATGCCTGTCGGCCATTTGCATTTCTTCTTTGGAGAAGTGTCTTTTAGCTTTTCTGCATATTCCTGATGGGTTGTTTGCTTTGTTTTTGTTGAGTTGTGTAAGTAAGTTCTTTGTAGATTTTTGACAGCAGTCCCTTATCAGAAGTATGCTGCGCAAATATTTTCTCTCATTCAGTAGGGTGTCTCTTCATTTTGGTTATTGTCTCTTTTGCTCTACAGAAGCTTTTTAGTTTGATGTAGTCCCAGCTGTTTATCTTTTTCATTTTCCTTGTTTGTGAAGTTGAGTCCTCAAAGATGTTTCTGAGATTGATGTCACGGAGTGTTTTGCCTATGTTTTCTTCTACAAATTTTATGGTTCAGGTCTTATATTTCTTTTATCCATTTTTAGTTGATTCTTATGAGTCTCTTGTCCATTTTGAGTTTATTTTTCTGTATATTCTGAGATAGTAGTCTAATTTCATTCTTTTGTAATAAGGCAGCCCAGGTTTCTCAAAACCATTTATTGAAGAGACTTTCCTTGTTCCAATGCATATTCTTTGATCCTTTGTCATTTATTAGTTGTTCATATAGTGTGTTTTTTTCCCTGGGCTTTCAATTCATTTCCATTGGTCTGTGTGTTTGTTTGCATTCCAATACCATGCTGTTTTTATTATTATGGCTTTGTAGTATAGTTTGAGGTTTTGAAATATAATCCCTCCATTTTCTTTTTAGTCAGGACAGTTGGCTATTCAGTGTGTGTGTGTGTGTGTGTGTGTGTGTGTGTGCGCGCGCACATGTGCATGTGCGTGTGTGTGATACCATATGAATTTCAATAATTATTTCTCCCATTTCCTTAAAGAATGCCATAAAGATTTTTAATTGGAATTGCATTAAAATGTAAATTGCTTTGGCTAGAATGGCTAATTTTGATGATTCTTCTAATTCATGAGCAGGGAATGTTTTCCCATTTCTTTGGGTCTTTTAGCATTAAAAAACATTTATAAAACACTATTTCTCTTAACAGTGTTTTGCAATTTTCCTTGCATAGGCCTTTTACCTCCTTGTTTTGATTATTCCTACATATTTAATTTTTCTGGTATAATTGTAAATGGGCTGATTTTCTTTTTCTTTCTCTTCAGACTGATTATTTGCATATATGAAGGTTACTGATTTTTATGTATTGATTTTGCAAACTACTTTACTGAACTAGTTTTTAGTTTTTCAGTGGAGTCTTTGGGGTTCCCTATGTATACATTCATATCATCTGCAACTGATGATAGGAGGCAGGCATGGTGTGATCCCCTAATAGGTCACAGTACTTTTGTCAGTCTGGATAGTTGTTTTTTGTCTGGCTTGGGGCTGGAAGGATCTCCTCTGTTAAACCTCTGGGTGGTGACTGACTCCCTCTTCTAGAAGAGGAGGTCTCTGGGGACTCTGGCTCCCTCAAAGATGTGGGTCTGAAATCTCACCAGAGCAGTCTGGGTCTCTCAGAAGTTTCTAAGACCTCTGCTGTTCTGGGCAGGGCTGGCCGGCTTCTTGCAATGAAGGTGTGGAGGTCTCTTAGTTTTCACTTCTTAATTCTTACATGCTGCCTAACTTGTGCTCTGTATAACTCCCATTTCAAATCACTAGTTGTGCAATTTTCTCAACTGCATCTACTCTTCTATTTATCTTGTTAATGAATTTTCATTTTTAGGTGACTATTCTTTCTTTTCATGACATCTTGATAGGATACTTTTCAATTTCTGAATGCTGCATCATTATAAATAATCCCCACCTTTTTGTTTCTATTGAATCTTTTATCTTTATTACGAATATGGATTTACTAATCTTTGAGATCATTCTCTCATTTTGAATAACATGAACTTTCTCCATTTTTATGTTTGTGTCTATTCCAGGCAGTTTGTTTCTTTGTGTTTTATACTTTTTATTTTGAGGTTATATCAGATTTGTTTTCTCTGAGAATAATGTACACTCTTAGTTATTCAAGACAGATTTTGTAATTTGCCTCTGTCTGGTCTCCATGAGTTTCACTGTTTGCATTTCTGTTTATTACTTGGCTTTAGTTCTCTGATCTCTTAAGCTATTAAACTGGGAAAACAACTGAAACTTCATAGAGGTAACTGTCTATTTATGACTCCCAAACAAAAGATGTATCTTTTGTTTTTTGCAATTACTCTTAGCCAATGAATGTAGCTTTATTAGTTTCTATTTTACATCCCTTTTATAAATGCTAGCTTCACATAAGGAGTTTCATTTCAGCTCCTCACTCCCCCACAATTTGGAAGCTTCTATATCTATCCCTATATACACACTAAAACAACACTCCTTGTTATCTACTAGGGTTTATATTCTGTTTTAAAACCTTAGTTCAGAATTGTCTTACAACTCTAACTCTGATTTCCTTAATCATTTCTGAGAGTGAGAACGT
>PVIJ01004617.1:86613-115198 GCA_004024925.1 Scalopus aquaticus
CCCCCCCCCCCCCTTCTCTGGATAACAGACTCTTATTCCTATACTCCCTTTTGACTTTAAGTTGCAAACAGACTCCTACTAAGTTCCCAGTGGACTCCTCCTAAGACAATAAATACCTTGTGACCAAATTGCTTGGGGCTCAGACTTTGGAGAAGGATCTCTTCTGAGCCCACCAATGTTAAAGTGTTAATAAAGATCTCCCTTCTCTTTTCTGAGTGCCTTTTGGGTTTCCTGACTGAATTTCTGCCACAACACTAGAATTACACCACATATTTTGTTAAGGCATATAGATGTGTTTTGAGTGGAATGGATGTTACTTTGCATTTTTGGGGTAGTATGTGTTCTACTTTTAGTTTTCCTTTGTTTTTATATTAAAATTCCTTACGGCCTGATAAGGAATCTTCTTTACTTTATTGTATGGCTACAGCCTTTAAAAATAATTCTAAAATATCAATTTGATGTGAGATAGGAGTATATATGGGCTCATTAAAATATTCCAAACTTAGAAAGTTTTATTATTTTTTTACTGATATCTTTTCAGTAAATCACTGTTTAAAAAACTATAGAGTTAATTTTTAAACAGTCATTTTAATTTTTAAAATTTCAAATATAGTTCTCCATCATACTATTAATCATTCTCTAATCCAGAGTTTTATAACCTTTGATAAAAGCCCCTTGCAGTCTTAAAAAATACTTAGAATCCCATGGAGTTTTTGTTTTATGTGGATTAGATCTATCAATATTTACTATGTAGCAAATTAAAACAGCATTTAAAAATATCTATTGATTTTTAAAAAAACTATGAGAGGGCCTCCCTGGTGGTGCAGTGGTTAAGCACTGCGCTGTGGAGCTGTCTGCAGCTGTAACGAGAGTTCAACGCCCAGCTGGAGAGATTCCCACATAGCATGGCAGACCTCTCCTGCCTTGCCCACTGCTCCCCTCAGCAGTGTATTTCAGTCAATCTGTCTATTCTGCTCCCCACTCTGTCTCTGGTGAACCTTCTTGCCACCTCACACCTCTGGCCTGTACCCCAGCTTGTATGCATAAATGAATAAATCTTAAAAAAAAACTATGATAAATACATTTCATGTTAACATAATTAACATTATATTATGGAAAAAAATAACTTTTCCAAAACAAAAAAAAATTTAGAAGAATGATTTTTACATTTATTGCTCCCTTTAATATCTTGTTTAATAGAAGAAAGCTGGAATGCCATCTCTGCTACTACATTCAAGTTGTAGTTATACACTGTTCTTGGTGAAAACATAAGGGAAAATGTCAGCCTCACTCAGATCTGAGCTTGGAAAGGATAGCTCTCATGGGCCTCCTGAAAAGGTCTTGTGAATCACACCTTGAGTACTTCTATTATAAGCAAATTTTCTTGAAAAATTAGTTTGGGAAAATTCCTCTTTAGTAATTATGGATAATAATAGGGGTATGATATAGTAGCAATAGGATACATGAAGCTTTTAAAAATGTTTTACCTGAGTTGAGTTGTGAAGGAAGTTTCTGTTGGGAAAAACAAGTAACATATTTAATAAACAGCACGCTAAATATTAGTTTGAATACTGTTTTCGATATACATCCTTCTTACTCTTTCAGTATCCTGTAAAAGTAGTTTATTATGAATACATAAGCAAGAAAAAACTGAATGTAAGAAAACCTACAATTGCCTACATCTACATAAATTTATTGATTCTTGCGTGTTATCACAAAATTCTTAGAGGTTTGGTGATACATACTTTAACAATACTGAAAGTTCACAGAGCCATAGCTGCATGATCAATCTTCTCTAAAATTTTGAAATGATCATTCAACACAAAAATTATATAGTATTTACATTTTGTAAATCATGTTAAATATAAATTGATGAATGATTAGCACTGGAAATCATTCACATTCACTTTGGAAAAGAACATTTGTATGTTTTTTAAAAAATGTTTTTTCATTTTAAAGATACCTGTATATTTTTCTTATGATATAATCTTTAAAAGTCAATGCCTTAGGGTTGCATTCTTCATTTACTGGTTGCTACACAATGCCCAATACACTGTATCTACAGAATACAATGAAGGTGTTTTTGGAATCAGTAAATGAGTATGCAGTGAACTTCTGAGATCACATAATAAGCATAACATTTCATATATTCAATCTAATCAGAAAGCTACTATTAAGAAGTTACTGAAAATAAGTACTATGAATCATGACAAGTAAACTGTGCCCAGACTTCATAAAGTACCCATCCCTCAGAAACAAGAAAATCAAATATGCCCATTTTATCACCAATCCTATTCAACAAATTACTAAAAGTACTAACCAGCTATACACCACAGTGCCCCAGCCACACTGGGAAGTGTGTCCTACTCAGGTTGCTGGTGCCTCCTGGCAGACTTGGGTCCCAGACTGTACCTCACAGGGCCTCGCTCAGCAAACCCCTGGTGAGAACCCCAGATTGCAGGCCCTGCTGCCGGCTTCTCAGGAGTAGACAAAGGCCCGAGTCTTGACCTTGCAGAATCTAGCTATTCACCACAAGCACCCAACTGCCTATGGATGTGCATCCCACTCAGTGCTCAGACCCCAGAACCTCCCAGCAGACTAGTGTCCCGGCCTGGGCCATGCAGGACATTGGTTTACATCAGGGGTCCTCAGCAAGCTCCACTTGAGCACATCTAACTCCAGGCCCAGCCACTAGCTCCTCAGGAGTGGACAAAGGACAGAGTCATGATTTTTGCAGGACCTAGGTTTTTACCACGGTCCCCAGGCCACACCAGGAAGTACATCCTAATTAGTGTTCAGCCATGTAAGACCTCCTTCTATATGAGGAAACTCCAGCAAATCCCTGCCCTCCTGGCCACTAGAAAAAGGCCATGGGCCACCATTTCTGGGTGAGGCAGGGCCCCAACAACTCAGCCTCTTAGCCCAGCATCACCACTCCACACCCAGCTAGCAGAGCAAGACACATAGTAGTAAAACTTATGAGAGTCCAATACAAAGAAAAAATAATGAAACTGGCAGGAGGGAAGAAAAAGATAACCTATAAAGGAATACTGATTAGGCTAGCATCAGACTTCTCTGAAGAGATGCTACAGGTGAGAAAAGAATGTAGTGAAATAGTAAATAAAAAAATCAAAGACAAAAAAAATGAGCCAAGAATAGTTTATTCTGCAAAGCTCTCCTTCCTATATGAGGAAACAATAGGGACCTTCTCAGAAAAACAAAATATTCAGAAATTTGCTACTACTAAATCCCCACTCTAAAATATCTTACAAGAACTTTAGAATCTAAGCCAACAGAGTTATGAACATGAAGAACTGAACAAGGTGTTAAATAGAACACAAATCAATGAATAAAATGGCAGTAATAGACTTCCATGTATCAATAATCACTCTATACATTAATGGACTAAACTCACCAATGAAAAGACACAGAGTAGCATGTTGGATTAGAAAACAGAATCTAACTTTATGCTGCCTCCAGAAAATACACCTAAGTTCCAAAGATAAAGTTAGATTAAAAGTAAAGGAAAACAATTCTACAAGCAAATGGCATCCAAAAGAAGGCAGAGGTAGACCTCCAGCTAAGAAAGGTAATAAAAGACATGAATAGATGCTGTATAATGATCAAGAGGAAAATACACCAGGAAGACATAATACCCATCAATATATACTCACCAAATGAGGGGACAACAAAATATATTAGACAATTTCTATCATCTCTGAAAACAGACATTGGGGGAAATACATATGTGGTGTGTGTGTGTATATATATGTGTATGTATGTATATATACATATATATGTGTGTATATATGTGTGTATATATGTGTATATATATGTATACATACTACCATATGTGTGTGTATATATGTATATATACACATATATATACATATATACACACACACACACACATATGGTAGTGGACTTCAACACCCCAATCTACCATGGACAGATCAATGAGATAAAAAGTAAAAAAAAAAGACAATAGTACTAAACAAAGATCTAGACCACATGGGCCTAAAGAAAGATATCTATAGGACACTGCACCCACCAAAAAATGAATCAGGGATATGTAAATCAAAACCGCAATGAGATACCACCTCACACTAGTGAGAATGACCCAAACTAAAAAACCAGAAACGGAGCTGTTGTCACCAACATGGCAGTGAAGGGATGCTAGGATTAAATTTTCCCATAAAGACAACTGATAGGGAGAAATAACGAGTTCTTGGTGGGTCCCAGATGTGTTGGACAAAGTTGGTGATCCAACAGAAACAGAGGGAAAGTAAGAATCACAGGGGAAGGGAGGGGAGAAAATCATCCATCGGGAATCCTTCTCCGTTCCCCCACTCACAAAGCTAGCCCACTTTGCCCAGGAGAAGAAAAGAAGAAGAAAAGGTTTGGAGGGCATGGGAGAGAATGAGACAGCTGAGAACTCCAGAAAGTGACAGCTGCAGTTGGAAACTCCAGTTTACTCCTTGCTTCCCAAAGCATGTTACTTATCCTCTCTCAATATACCACAAGGGAGAGAGTGAACCCTGGAAAGACTATCCTACCCAGTCTTACAGTGCTCCCTAGTGGACCAGACTAAAACAGCAACGACTAGCTCACCAAGAACCTTCAGAGGTCTGAGAAGCAGTTCTCCCCCAACCTGTCTATGTGTTTGTTTATTGGCCATTTGGTTATCTGTTGTGCCCTTCCTTCTTTACTACCTTTTTTCTGTTTCCTCTAGTTTTCTCCTTTCTCCCCTTTAACAGTATTATTACTACTTTCTCTTCTCTGTCACTTCCCCTCCTCCTCCTTTTCCCCCATCTTGCCCCTTTCTTCTTCCACCTTCATTCCATTTACATTTTCATATAATTTTCTTTCCTCTTATCTCTTCTTTCACTCCTTATTCTCTTTTGATCCCTGTATTTTTCCAAGACATGCCTAGAGGACCTAAAAAATCAACAGAGAAGCACATCCCACCCAACCTGCAAGCACCTATCAGTGGACTTGGCTTCAGCATGTGTCTGCAGCACTCCATATGAGACTCTTGACTACCACAGGCTGAGATGTTACAACCCATCCTACATAGTGGGGGATGAAAAATCAGGGGCTCATGGAGCAAATCACAGATCAAAACAATAGTTACTACAATAGAAGAGTGCCCAGATGTGCACCCAAGTAGGAAATGCAGCCCCCCTCCCCCAACTCCCAAGACCGGTAGCCGCTAATGCTCTGGGAAGAGCAACAGGAAGTACCACCTGTCTAGAGCAGGGGTACAGCTGAAAACAGATTCTCCAGAAATTCATTACTACTAAACCTCCACTCCAAAAAATACTACAAGAAGCCCTAAAGCCAAAACTAACAGAGGAATGAATAGGAAGACCAGAATAAGATAAGGACTAGAACCACAAAAAGGCAAACAAAATGGCAAATATGAATGCCAGTGTATCAATATTACCTCTAAATGTAAATGGTCTAAACTCATCAATAGACACAGAGTAGCAGTCTGGATTAAAATACAGAACCCAGTATTCTGCTATCTACAGGAAACACACTTAACTACAAAAGATAAACACAGATTAAAAGTAAAAGGCTGGAAAACAATCCTACAAGGAAGTGGACCAAAACAGAAGGCAGGAACTGCTATATTTATATCAAATAAAAGAGACTGCAAACAAAAAAAGGTAAAAAGAGACATAGTCACTGTATCATGATTAAGGGGACAATACATCAGGAAGACATAAAGACATAATTCTCATCAACATATACTCCCCAAATGAATGAGCACCAAAATATATCAGACAGCTATTATCAGCCCTGAAAACAGACATTAGAGAAAATACATACGTAGTAGGAGATTTCAATACTCCACTCTCACCAATGAACAAACCAACAAGACAAAAAATAAACAAGGACATTAGAGCTCTCAATAAGGACCTAGACCTCATGGGCTTAACAGACATATGTAGAACACTGCATCCAAAAAAATCTGAGTACACATTTTTCTCAGGTGCACATGGATCATACTTCAGGGTTGACCACATATTGGTTCACAAGAAAAACCTCAACAGATACAAATCAAAATCATACCAACTATCTTCTCTGACCATAAAGGCATCAAACAAAAACAAAAACAAAAAAACCAGAAACAACATATACTGTGAGAATATGGTAGAAAAGGAACCCTCTTACATTGCTGGTAGAAATGTAAACTGGTCCAGTCACTATGGAAAGCTGTGTGGAGGTTCCTCAAAACACTGAAAATGGACCTACCATATGATACAGTGATTCCACTCCTAGGAATCTACCCAAAGAACACAAAAACTCTAATTCAAAAGGAAACCTGCACTTTTATGTTTATTATAGCACTATATATAATAGCCAAGATTTGTAAACAAGTTAAATGTTCCATAACACATGAATGGAGCAAGAATATGTGGGATCTATTACATATACAATGAAATACTACTCCATGATCAAAAAAGACAAACTCATGCTATTTGTGGCAACATGGCTGGAATTGGAAGGGATTATGACAAGTGAAATAAATCAGAGGGGAAAAGATAAAGATCAAATGGTTTCACTTTTATCTAGAATATAGAGACTATGAACAAAGGGTCAGGGAAAAGACAAAACTTGCTTGTTGACCATAGATCTGAGGCATACAGCAGGGAGGGGTAGGGAGAGTGGTTTAAAGAGGGCAGGGAAGAGCACAAGGGATGACGGAGATAGATTACAGGTCCTGTGGTGGTGGGAGAACTACAGGGACTACACCTGAGGGGAGAAATCAAATATTGTCCAAAGATGAATAATGTAATAAAATAAATAAAAGGTAAAATAAAAATGAGAAAAAAATTTTAAAAATAAAAGAGCTAACCAATTGTAAAGAAAGAAGTAAAACTACCCTGTTTGCAGATGCCATAGAACTGTATATAAAACACAGTAAATATTCCACACACAGAAAAAAAATATTTTTAGTCAATAAATTCCTTAAAGTTGTAGGATACAAAATTAATATGCAGAAATTGGTTGCACAGCTATACAAGATAATGAATTAGCAAGAACAGAAATCAAGAAAGCAATCCCATTTACAATTACATTAAAAACAATAAAATACTTAGGAATAAATTAAACCAAGAAGTGAAACATTTATACAGTGAAAACCACTGTATTGATTAGAGAAATTGAAGAAACAAATAAATGGAAAGCTATCCAGTGTTTATTGATTGGAAGAGTTAATACTGTTAAAATGTTCGTGCTGTTTGAAATCATCTAGAGATTAATATGATGTCTATTAACCATCCAATGAAAACATTCAAAGACATAGAAGAAACAATCTTAAAATTTGTATATACCCCCAATAGCCGAAGCAATCTTGAGGAAGGACAAAGCCAGAGGCATCACATGTCCTGTTTTTAAACCATATGACAAAGCAGTTTAATCAAAACAGTATGGCACTGGCATAAAAACAAACATATAGGTGAAGGGAATAGAATTAAGGACCCCAACTGAAGAGCACAAGGGACTATGATGATGGGTCATGGGTGAATCGGTGGTGGGTTACCCAAGGGGAATACACAGTAATGTAAAAGATATAAATAACCAAAAAAAAAAAAAAAGGCCCCCAATGAATGCTTGTAATATAGTCAACTAATATTTGATAAGTGATAGAGAATACCAAACAGAGGAAAGGAGAGTATCATAATAAATGGTGTTTATTGCAGTTAAGTTGTTGGGACTTTTAGAAATTAAAATGTTGAGAATTTGGGGCAGTTAAGTTCCTGGGGCTTTTGATAGTTAAGCAGTTGGCTTTTGGCAGTTGAATTACTACAATGAAGGGTGTCTGTGGAGAAGATAAAATGCTGGAATTTGGGGCAGTTAAACTCTGTGGCCTTTAAGCAGCTAAACTGCTGGGGCTTTTGATCAGATGAACTGCTGAGGCTCTTGGCAGTTAAACTGCTGGTGAGGAGGGCTACCTATGGAGAAACTGCCAGCTTGCTAGGTATAGTTTTGGCTTGGACCTTAGTATCTGCTCAGTAGATGCTATCTGTGGTAGGACAGAAGGGATCTGGTCATGTGCCAGTCTGTAAATTTCTCTCTCTCACTCTCCCTTCCCATTTTCTCACAACTTGTATAAATAAATTCTGGTTTTTTTTTTTAAAGATTTATTTATTTATGCATACAAGCTGGGGTACAGGCTAGAGGCGTGGGGTGGCTAGAGAGTTCACCAGAGACAGAGTGGGGAGCAGCACAGGCAGATCGACGGAAACACACTGCTGAGGGGAGCAGCAGGCGAGGCAGGAGAGGTCTGCTGCTCCATATGGGAATCTCCCCATTATTGGGCATCGAACTAGCATCGCTGTTGCCAACAGCTCCATAGCACAGTGCTTAACCTCTCTGCCACCAGGGAGGCCTGTAAATTCTGTTATTGTTATTTCACATGGTTCCTGCTTTTGGATCTTGTCCTATAGTAGTAAGCATGCGGGTGAGGATGTATCAAGTGGGTTGGTCATTTCCCCCACATCGCTCGGTTTTGAAACCCATATGGAAAAGCTGGGAGGTTCCACATGCACAGGCCCCCCAAGAAACAATAGAAAATGCATTCTGGACTACAATTTCCATCCCTCACCCTGAAACTGATATTGAAGTCATGAAGTGCACTAATAGTGAACAGGTTGCTAACTGACAATGACTGGAACCTCCTATATCCCTCCTCCACCATGCCTCCATAGTAACTACAAAAACAGGTCACAGTATACATAAAGGCAGCAAAGGCAAAAAACGTAAAATAAAACCATAGCACCACCTGCGGTAAAAGTATTTCAATTCTGAATGTTACTGTTACAGATATTTTTAAAAAGCAAGGAAATTTGAAGTAGCAAAATGGGCAGATAAAAAGTTGTAACAAATGGTAATTCAAGACCTCAATCAAATATGGCATCACAAGGCGACATGCACTCCATCCACAAAGACATGGAAAACCATCTTCCTATCAAATAGTTCAAAATTGCTATTATAAAGAAAGGCAAGAAAATGGAAGAAAACTCAGAAAAGCACATCAAAATCACATAAGAGAACTCAGAAAAACTAATCAAAGAGATACATCAAAACTCAGTAAAACATGTTATTAAGTTGGAAAATAATTAATGAACAGGCAGTAGAAATTTAAGTTTCAATAAAAAAATGACAGACTCAGGATAGAAATAACACATTATCACAAACTTGACAGAAAGTTATGGAAGCAGAATAAAGCAACAAAGTATCAAGTCAATGACCATGAAAATGGTAATGCACAAACGAATCACATAAAACAGAAAGTTAAGATGTAATAAATGAATAAACAAATAAGTAAATAAGGAAGCAATATGAGGACTCCATTAGGAAAGGCAATATAAGGAAAACAATTATCCCAGAGAGAGAGAGGGAGCGAGGAGAGCAGAGAAGTTATTCAAAGAAATATACAGGAAAGCTTCCCAAACATGGGAAAGGAACTGAATATAGAAATCCATGAAGCTAACAGAACACCTGATTATCTAAATGAAATAATTACACCAAGACACATCAGAGTGAAGCTATCAAGAATTCAAAATAAAGACACTGAAGGTGGCTGGAGGGAAAAGCAGGGACCTTCTAAAGGTACTTCAGACTTCTTAACAGAAACTTTATAGTTCAGAAGATAAGGAATGACATTGAAAATATTAAATAAAAACGGGTGGCCAAAAACACAATATTCTTCAAGACTATCTTTCAGATAATGGAGGACAAATAAAGGTCTTCCCAGATAAACAAAAGCTGAAGGTGTTTGCCAACATTAGACCTCCCCTACAACAAATATTGAAAGGAGTTCTCCTTTCTAAATGAAAGAAAGGGTCTATAAAATATTGAACAAAAAATAAGTGGATAGAATCAGAATACTAAAGATTTGACAGTATTAAAATCTCATATATTAATAATCACTCTTAATGTAACTGAACTGAACTCACTAAATAAAAAAACAGAGTTGCCAGATGGATGAAAAAGAAAACCCAACATATATTTCTTAGAAGGCACTCACTAAAGGATTAAAGACAAACATAGATGTAAAGTCAAAAAATGGAAAATGGTACTACAAACAAATGAAAATTTTTACTTATATCAGACAAAATAGGCTTCCAGCCAAAAACATTAGCAAGAGATAAAGATAGACATTATTCAATGATAAGGGGATCAATAAAACTGAAGATATACCAATAATCTATCTGTCTATCTATCTATCTATCTATCTATCTATCTATCTATCTATCTATCTATCTTAAATATAGCAGCACTGAAATATATAAATCAAATATTAAAGGACCTATAGGCAGACATTTATAACAACACAATAATAGTAGGGGACTTTAACATTCCTCTTACAGCAATGAACACATCAACTATACAAAAAATCACCGAAGAAACAATGACCTAAAATAACAATTGGATGAGATGGATTTAACAGAAATTTAAAGAACATTCGACCTCCAAAGAACAAAATACACATTCTTTTCAAGTGTTCACAAGCATCTTTTTGGATTATCATGGTATGAAACTAGAAATCAACCAAAAGAAGATAGAAGTTAAGACTACAAATTTGTATACAATAAACAGCATGTTACTGAACAACTATTAAGTAAATGAGGAAATCAAAGATAGAATAAAAATATACAAGGAGATGAATGAAAATGAAGGCACAACCTTTTTAGAATCTATAGGATGCCAGAAAGGCAGTAGTAAGAGGGAACTTTGTCACAATACAGGTCTACCTCAGGAAACAGAAAGAATAAAAACTAAGAAATCCAAGATCATAGCTGAAGGAACTAGAAAAAGAAGAAAAAGCAAGGCCTAAAGTCAGTAAATGGAAGGAAATAATAAAAATTAGAGCACAAATTAACAAAATATAGATCAAAAGGACGATTGAAAAGAGCAATGAAACCTAGAACTGGTTCTTTGAAAAGAGTAGCGTAATACACAAGTCAGCACACTCATAAAGAAGAGAAACAACAAATAAATAAAATCAGAAATGAAAGAGGAAAAGTTACAGCAGATACTACAGAAATATAAAGGATATCGAGAACATTAAAAACAATTATATGGCAAAAAATTAGACAACTCAGGAAACATAGACAAATTATTGTAAATATACAATATTTCAGGACTGACTCAGGAAGAAACAGAAAACCTGAACAGACCCATTACATGTAAAGTAATTGAAACGGTAATCAGAAATCTCCCCCAAAACAAAAGTTCAGAACTAGATGACTTCACTAGTGAGTTCTAGCAAGTTTTCAAAGAAGTAATAGCTCTTTTTAAGCTCTGTAAAATTGAAAAGTAGGGAAAACTTCCAAACACATTCCTTGAAGTCAGTATTACCCTAGTTCCAAAACCAGTCAAGAAATTCACAAAAACAAGATAACAGACCAATGTCTCTGATGAACATAGATGCAACAGTCTTCAACAAAATCTTGGCAAATATAAGCCAGTAATATATTAAGAAGCTTATACATTATGATTAAATAGGATTTATTTTAGGGATGCAAGGATGGTTTGACACCTGCAAATTAATAAATGTAATACATGTCTGGTGGGAGGATAAAATTTACATTATCATCTCAACACATGCAAAAAAAGAAAAAAAACCCCACCTATTTGACAAAATTCAATACCTGGTCATGTTAAAAAACCTCAACAAAATGGGTAGAGAAGAAATGAACTGACATAATAAAGGCCATATGTGATAAACTCACAGGCAACATCATACTAATGGCACAAACCTGCAAGCATTGTTCCTACATAAGGAACAAGACAAGGATGTCCACTCTCACCACTATTAAGATAGTGTAAGTCTTAGCAAGAACAGTTAGATAAGAAAAGGACAAAAAAGGTATCCAAATTGGAAGGGAAATATATAGTAAAACTATGATTTTTTTTTTCTGACAATATGATAGTGTACATAGAAAATCCCAAAGGCTCCAGTAAAAATATACTATAAGTAACAAAAACAGTAAGTTGGCAGGCTACAAAACTAATATACAAAAATCTCTTGCATTCCTATATGCAAATAGTGAACTAGCTGAAAGTGAAATCAGGAAAACAATTCAATTTTAAACATCAAAAAAATCTAAACCATTAAGAATAAATTTAATGAAAGAAGTGAAAGACCTCTATATTGAAAATAGCAAGATACTGTTGAAAGAAATAGAAAATACAAGGAAATGGAAAGGTATACCTTTCTACATGATCATGGATTGGACGAATTAAAGAATTGTTAAAATGGCTATATTACATAAATAAACATACAGATTCAATGCAAGCCCTACCAAAATTACAATAGGATTCTTCACAGAAATAAAACAAACAAATCATGAATTTTATTTGGAGCAACGAAAGATTCAAATAGCAAAAATACTCTTTAGAAAAAAGCAATAAAAATGGCAGTATCATGCTCCCTGACTTCTAACTAGACTATAAAATTAAAATAGACACAGAGATCAATGGAACAAATTGAGAGCCCAGTAATAAAACCATACACTTATGGACAATTTATGGCTAAGGACCCAAGGACATACCCTGGAGCAAAGGAAAATTTCTTCAATAAATGCTGTTGGGAAAACTGGACAGTCACATGCAAAAGAACAAAAGGAGACCATTACATAACACCATACATAAAATTACTTCAAAATGGGTTAAAGACTTGAATATAAAACCTAAAACTGCAAAATATATTAGAAAACATAGGTGATATACTCCTTGACCTCAGCCTTAAAAATACATCTGTGGGCTCAACTCCACTGGCAAGGGAAACGAAAAAATAAAAAAGCAAGTGGGACTACATCAAACTAAAGGTCTTCCACGCAATTAAAGAAACTTACATAAAAGTGAACAAATATCCTACTGAAGGGGACAAGATACTTGCACAGAGAAGATAAACATCCAACAGAGGTTAATGTCCAAATTATATAAAGAACTCATAATACTCAATGATAAAACAATCTCATTTTAAAATGTAGAGAGGGGGTGAATAAAACACTTCTCCAAAGAAGACATGTAGCTGGGTGGTAGGCCCTTGAAAAAAATGTTCATCATTTCTTATTGTTAGATAAATTTAAGTCAAAACAATTAGTTATCACTTTAGACCTGTGAGAAGGCTGTTATCCAAAAGACAAGAAATAACAAGTGTTGGAGAGGATGTGGATAGAAGGCATAGAAGGAAAACCCTGTATAGTGTTCATGGGAATCTAAATTGGTGTAGTCTTTATGGAAAACAGTATGTAGTTTCCTCAACACAATAGAAATGCCATATGATTCAGTTATCCCACTTCTGGGTATTTACCCCCCAAATACAAAAACACTAATTCAAAGAGATATATTCACCCCCATGTTTATTGCAGCATTATTTACAACGGCCAAGAACTGGAGACAATTTAAGTACCCACTGATTGAAAAATGGATAAAGAAGGTATGCTATATATACCCAATGGAATACTGTAAAAATTGATGAAATCCTGTCATTTGCAACTGGAGGCACCTAAAGTGAATTATGCTTAGTGAAATATGCCACACAGACAAAGAAAAATATCATATGATTCTACTCTTACATGGTATTTATATATATAACAGATAAACTTTTGGTTACTAGAAGAGGGTAGGTAAATCAGTAAAGAAGGAACAATGGTATGGCAAAGAAGAGATTTGAACGTTTTTTTTTAAATTTTTTTTTTAAGATTTTATTTTATTTATACATACAAGCTTGGGTAGAGGCCAGAGGCGTGGGGCGGCGAGAGGGTTCACCAGAGACAGAGTGGGGTGCAGAACAGGCAGATCAGAAGTACACTGCTGAGTGGAGCAGCGGGTGAGGCAGGAGAGGTCTGCCACACCATATGGGATTCTCCCCGGCCGGGCGTCGAACTCACGTCGCCACTGCCGACAGCTCCACAGCGCAGCACTCAACCGCTGCGCCACCAGGGAGGCCCGAGATTTGAACTTTTAATGGCAAACTTAATGTAGTATGTACAGGTTGATTCTCAACAATGAATACCTACTACACACCAAGTTAAGCTTAGTTTTAAAAAAGGAACAATTTAAACTCATGAGAAAAAGAAATTAAAATACATCTGCAAAAAGACTTTTGTACAACAAAAATGTACATAGTAGATTTAGTCATAAAAGCCCCAAATCCCAAATGTACAACAAAGAGATAATAGATGGACAAGTTGAGTTATAATTATATAATGACATATAATGATATAATTACTTAAAAGAAGAAACCACCAAAATACAGAACAATGTAGATTGTTTCAAGAGTTTTATATTGTGAATAAGAAGCCAAATACAACAGAGCATAGATCAGTGGGGCAGAATAGAATCCAGAAATAAACCTAAACATATATGGCTACTTGATTATAACAAAGGAGCTAAGAATACACAATAGGGAATGGACAAGCTCTCTAATAAATGGTGTTGGGAAAATTGCACAACCACATGCAAAAGAATGAAATTGGACAACTACCTTGCACCACACAAAAAATTAACTCAAAATGGATCAAAAAGAAATACGTGAGAAGGAAAAAAAAGAAAAAAATCAAATGGTATCACTTATAGGAGGATTATGAGAGCCAAACGAGAAATCAGAAGGAGAAAATAGCACACAAAACATAACAAAAGCAAAAACTAGCAGGCAACCACAAATAAGAGACATTTTACAGGGGAGGGGGAGGAAGAGAGACCAAAATCAAGGAGAAAAGAGCACAAGGGACTATGGTGATGGTTCACAGGTGAATTGGTGATGGGAAACCTACGGGGATACACGATAATGTAAAGGACATAAATTAAATTACATATATATATATATATCTTTTATATATAAAAGAAAAACATGAGACCTCAAACCATGAAATTCCTAGTAGGTAAGCTCCTTGATAATTGTCCTGGTGATGGTTTCTTATATTTGACATCAGAAGTAAAGTCAATAAGTGCAAAAAATAAACAAGTGGGGCAACATCAAACTAAAATGATTCTGTACAGTAAAGGAAAAATCATCAAAAAAGGAATGGAATATGAAAAGACAACCTAGTGACTGGGAAAACCTATTTGCAAGTCATATCTGCTGAAGGATTAGTATCCAAAAATATATGAAGAACTCATATAATTCAGTAGAAAAAACCATACAATTCAATAAAAACATTGGCAGATGATCTGAATAGATATTTTTCGAAAGAAGACATAGAGATACTGGTCCATGAAAAGTTAACATCACTATCAGGTAAACATGAATCAAAGCTACAATGAGATATCACCTCACATCTGGGAGAATGATTATTACCCAAAAGACAAGGAACAGTAAGTGCTGGACAGGATGTGGAGAAAATGAACCCCTTGTATACTATTGGTGGGAGTGTAAATTGGTGCAGTCACTGTGAAGAACACTACGGAGTATCCTCAAAAAATTAAAAATATGATATGATCAGGTAATTCTACTTCTGGATATTTATTCAAAGAAAACAAAATCAGTAACTAGCTAAAAGTACCTCTATGTTCAATGAAGCATTATTTACAATAGCCAAGATATGGCAGAAAACTAAGTATGCAAAATGGATGAATGCGTAAAGAAGCGGTGAAATATATGTGGTATACACACACACACATCTGCATACATATACACACACATCGGCATCTACACACACACAATGGAATATTATTGAGCCATAAAAATGAAATACTGCAATTTGCAACATCAATGGAACATGAGGGGATTATGCTAAGTGAAATAAGTGAAAAAGACAAAGTCACATACTATATGATCTCATGTATCTATGGAATCTTCAAGGAAAAAAAAGAAACAAAATACCAAGCTCATGGATACAGAGAACAGACTAATGATTATTAGAAAAAGGAAAAGCATGTAGGTGTGTGGGAGGGGATGTTAAACAGGTGTGGGAGGGGGTTAAAAAGTACAAACTCCCAACTATAAAATAAAAGTCACGGGGACGTAATGTACAGCATGGGGACCATAGTTAATATGAATAAATCTTAAGTTTTCATCACATAAAGAAATCTGTAACTATCTCTAGTGACGGATATTAACTAAAGTTATTTTAGTGGTCATTGTGAAATACATATATCAATTATATCTAAAAAATGAATACAAAGCAAATGCAGTTTTATACCATTTAAAAATGAAACACCTATAAATACATAAAAATTGAATATCAAAGAGTAGATAAAATATATGAATATATTGATATAAGACAAAAACCACAAAGGATCAAAAAAAATAATTGCAAGTGAGAAATAAAATCATTACATATAACGGTTCATTTTTCAAAAAGTTAATAATTCTGAAGTTATATGCACCTAAAATAACATCTGAAAATATAAAGCAAAAATCTAGGTACCTAACAAGGAAAAATGAGGTATCTACCATCACAGCGGGAACTTTCAGCGCAAATCTCATTAGTCAATAAATAAGGCTGATGACATCAATAAGTACACAGAAGACTTGAACAGTTCAGTTACCAATTTACTAGACAAGTTCTATTGAACAGAACATTTCACCAACAATAGGAAATATATTTTCTTTAGCTACACAAGGGATACTTGTAAAAATTGATTACATGTCAACCCAAAAATTCAACTCCAGTACTTCTCTGATCACAATATAATCTGGTTAGAATTCAATAACAAAAGAGTAATTTGAAAGGCTAATATGTTTTTTAAGTTGGAAAATGCATTTTTAAATAATCCACTGAATCAAACAAATTATAGCATGTTATAGAAAATAATTTCTGAGAAATAGGAAAAAATACAAATTATTAGGTATTTCCAGTATTTGTTAAATGCAGCAATTAAAAGTACTTAGAATAAATGTATTGCCTTAAGCACATCTATTAGAAAAACAAATGCCTCAAGTTAGTGGGGTAAATAACAATTTAATAAGTTTTATTAAAAAAATCAAGAAAAGGAAATAATGGAGTGTATGAGTTGAGGTAAAATAGATAATCATAGAAAACCTCAACAAGTCAAAATGTGGTTCTCTGAAAAGACTAGTAAAATAGAAATAGCTCTAGGAAGAGGTACAAAGAAACAGAAGACAGAAGTAAAAATGCTGGAAATGTTAAAAGAGAAGCCCTAAGTATAACTATCTTAGAGATTAAACAAATAAAAGAGAATTTTATGACATTAAAATTGATACTAAAATTGCTAACTGAAGCCATAGGCAAATTCTTGGGAAAAAACCTACTTCCAAAAATGGATTTTATAATAATTAGAACTCCAAAATAGCACTATAACCATTAAAAAAGTCCAATCAATAATTAGGAAATCTTTTCCCCTTACCCGACCCCTCCAACAAATCCAGATCTAAGAGGATTTCTATACATGTTTTTATCAACTGTTCATGGGGCATAAATTTCCAAATTTACATAACTCTCTCAGAAAATAAAAAAAAGAATACTCCTAAATTAAATGATGTGTCTAACACAGTCTTGATATCAAAAGTAGAAAAGAATAGTATAAGGGGAGTAAACCTCAGGCCAGTCTTATGAATACACACACACACACACACACACACACACACACACACACACACACACACACACACACACTTACACAGAGCAAACAGAACCATAGATATAAATGAAAGATAGTTCATCAGACCAAGTTTGTTTATTTGGACATACAAGATTAGATTAATGTGGAAATATTAACAACTATTATTCAACAGATTAACATAGTAAAGGAGAAAAATCATGTGAACTTTTAAATGGAAACAGAAAAATCATTGAATGAATTTCAACAGTGATTCATAAGAAAAATTCCCAGTGAATCTGGAATGAAAAGAGAATTCCTTAATCGGGTAATGGTTAACAGTGTGAACCTCCCTTTTGAGTTAAGGAATAAAACAAGGAGGACTGATATCACCCTCCTAGGGAATAACGTATTTGATGTTGGAGTCACTAAAAGCAACAAAAGCCATACATATTGGGAAGGAATAAATGAAACCATCGTTATTTTCAGATATGATTTTTTAAAATTCTAAGAGAATATATAAATAAATCAGAATACAGAAAGTTAGCAAAGATTACTGAACACAAAAATCAAAATTTAAAAGTAAACTGTATTCTATACAAAAAGAGAATGGGTTAGAAAATATAATTTTAAAAATTTGAGTATTTGTAATAGTAACAATATAAAGTATCTAGGTATATATCTAATAACTATGTCCTGGCACCTGTATGAAAAAATTACGAAATTTTATTGGCAGACACATGAAAAGATTAAAATAAATGAAGGATTATATATTATTCTTGAGTTGAAAGATTTCTTAAATTTATTAAAATATTTAGATAAATTCAAGACGTCTCAGCTAGGGATTTTGTATAATTTACAAACCCAATTGCAAAAATTCATAGGGAAAAAACCAGGAGTGAAATAGCTAAGAAACTCCTGAAATAGGACAAGAGATAGGGTCCAAATGGAGTGGGTCCACTTCTTAGATTTTAAAAATAAAGTTACAGTTATAAAAATAATGTAATATTAGTTCAAGTATAGACAGATCAACTAAACAGAATAGCCAGTCTAGAAAGAGACTCATACATACATGAAAAATTGACTTACAACAGAGCAGACATTATAGAAAATAGATCATTCAATTAATGGATCTGAGAGAATGAATCATTCATGAAAGACATTAAATTGGAATCCATTCTTCAAGTATGTACAAAAACTAATTCCTGGTGGATTAAAGACTTAATTGTAGAGGTAAAACTATATAGAACTTATACACATGCGCGCGCACACACACACACACACACACACACACAGATATGAGAGTTTTTTTTATGACTATGAGGTAGAGAAAGATTTCTTAAATAGATTTAAAAAGGCATAAGCCCATAAAGAAAAGAGTCGATAAATTCTCTTACAATAGTAAGGACCTCTGTTATCAATCAGTATCATAAGAACCGAAAAGTTGCATAAACTGGGATAAAATAATTTCAAAATATATTATAATATCCTAGAAAAACAAATGTAATGGAATTTTATAAGTTATTATGAAATATAAAAATAACTTAAAATGGGTAAAAATACTCATTTAACAGAGAGGGAAGAATAATTCCTCATGAATAAATAAGAATATGCTCAATAGTATTCAGGGAAATGACGAAATAAGCATAAGTGAAATGACAACATAAGTTCACATGCACTAAACTGGGAAAAAATTTTAGATATTACATGTTAGTGAAGCTGTAACACAATGAAAATTTTCATCCCCTGCTGCTGTAGATGTAAATTTGGACAATCATTTCAAAAATCATTTTGGCATCACCTAGTGAAGTTGAACAAGTGCATATCCTAAGCATATCCTATTTCTAGGCAATTCTACTTTTATATCTTAGAGAAACTTTTATTTTTATATATGTGCATTAGATTTGTACTTCCCAAACACAATGCCAAATGTCTACAGATCTTATTAAAATGTATATTTTGTTCTAGCAGGTATAGAAGGAGGCCTGAGATTCTGCACTTCTAATAAGTTCCCAGGTAATTCTAGGGCTAATCACAGTCTCAGAAGAAAGGTACTATTTTGCAAGTAAATGCATCACCTTTACAATCATGAAAAAACAAATACAGTCATAAAATAAAATAAAATGGGGCAGTAACAATGCAAGAACTAAAGATCCCTATTTAAACTGGATGAGTCTCAAAAAATATTTAGAGAAACAGCAAATAACAGATGAATGAATACATATGATTCAATTTAAATAGCTTTCTAACCATGACCAAACAAAACAGCTTACTTCAATCAGATACTGTTGGCAAAATACTAAACAAAGCAAAGCAAATTTATTACACAATATTCAGGATAGTGGTTAACTCTTGGGAGACGTGTAAGATGTGATAAATAGGGGCATTAAACCCCTATTCTAAGGCACTGGTAATGCTCTGTGTCCTGACTTCAGTGATGGATACATAGGTTTGGCCTCATTTTTATTCTTTAATATTTTTGTAGGTGATAGATATGAGCATTTTAATAATCTTTTTAACAGAGAAACACTTAGCTTCCACTGAGTTCTCTCCTTTGGGCTAACAGCCACTCTAGATATTTGCTGCTCCTGTTTTTGCTTTCCTGGTTGTTGGAGTATCATTTAATAAGGTTAAAATCTAAGCCCCCACACCTTGCCCACCAAGAAGGTCTGGGGGTCTTGACTAGATAAAGGGAATAAATAAGGTTGCTATGGGAACCAGGCCACAAGACTGATCACTTTGACCAGGAATGCAGAAGCTGGGCCAGGACATATTCTGTATCAAAGGTCAATACCCATGACCAGACATCACAGGACTAACTGGCCCAAACCGACTCTCCAGTCATGAAAAACAGGTTATAATAGGGAGCCCCAAGTCCTTCTTCATGCGGTCTTCTGTCTTCCCCACTGTTTCTTTTAGCAGTGTATAAATAAATCTGCCTTTCCCTGTGGCCTACTCTGTCTCTGATGAATTCTTTCATTCCCGCCCCTCTAGCCTACACCCCGATTCTTTCACACAGCACTTGAGGGAGCATATCTGGATTAGGGTAGTCTGGAGGCCTCTCTTTTACCAGCTCTTGAGTCTCAGCATGTGTGACTGAGATCAGAAATTCATGAAACTGGCTGTAGCCAGTTTCGTGACATTCTCTTTAGTGATTCTCACAGTCTCTCTCAGGGAAGTAGACATTAACCCATTTGACCACAGAAGCAGGATCTATTCTCCAATAAAGCAATACCAGCAACTTTTATTCCCAAATTTTCCCTTGTTTATGTCTCAACTAGTTCAGAACTTCAGGACATAGATACAAGTCTGCCAGTTTCATAAGTAGCAGAGACTCAATGCTTGATTCTTGATAAGACTCTGGGGAGGTAACAGTAATTTGGAGAGGAATAGCTAAATGCATACTCTGGGAGACTTGCTGAAATTTAGTTATCAGCACTTTCAATCCTTATTGAAGATAAAATAAAGAGCCATGTGACATAAAGGGACCATCATGTGAAATAGAACATGAAACTACCAGTAACAGCCAGTCTTTACTGAAGACATGAGCATTCTAATTAAGTTCTGCTTGCATCTTCTGCTGGTACTCAGTGAGTCACTATATCCCATGAAAGGTGGGGTTGTAGAGTTAGTACCATATAAATCACATGAAATTAACAATTTCATCAAAGAATAGTGGAGGCATGGGTTCCCCAGAAGAACGGATGTTAGATAAATAGAAAGAAATACATACATTACAGTCATCTGGAGATCAGGGCCCATAGAAAACAATTCTTTGTATCTTAAACAGTACTCAGGATATTGCCTTGACAATGATTCTAAAAAATATTCTGCTCATTGACATTTTAAACACTTCCAATTCAGTGATTGAATGGTTTTATAAGGCAGTTAATTATTTTTCTTTGTATTATTTTCTACTTATTATTCTGGTTTTCTCTTCTTAGTATTATTCATTCACACTCAAACTCAATATGGGTTTGAAGAGCTATAAAGACAGGTCTTTTAGAATATAATGAAATAAAGAATCTTATAACCCGAAAAACCAGAGTTGAATCCCAAAGGTATCTTTTAATAGCTGTTTGTTTTTATCCAAGTTATTTTCACCTATCCAGACTTACATTTCCTCATTTTTAAAATACTTGTATTTATGCTGTTACTGTGAAATAGATAATAAACAAAGTGTGAACATGAAGATTAACTAATTTTTCAAATAGTAGTTGCTGTTACTATTTATATTGTTTGCTCTTCAATACTAGTTTGGGAGTATATTTGAGGATATCTTGATTGGTAAATGAAAACTTACATGGAAACAATAATGTAGGTCATCTATTTGTGGTAAAGTAAACGCTACTGCTAAATATTCTTTAAAAGTATTAGTTACCTTTATATTCAATGTTGCATTACTTACATAACTTTATAATACCACAGAAAGCAAATATAAGAGTTGTCTATAAACAAGTAGCGCTCTTCTTCTACATCCTAAAAGAAAACGCAAAATATGAACTTTAAATACAAATTTGAATACAGGCATAGCAGTCACAGAAGTACTAAGTTATTTCTCTAACAATAAATAATTCAAAACAGAATTAATAAATATGCATTTAATACCAGTTTAGCTACTCTCTATGATTAAAAGTGTACTATCAGAATGACAAATTTAGATGGCTCAGTAGTCTTACTTACATATACCTGTTTCCTTCTAGTATGTGGGCCTTGAACTAAGTTCCTAATATAGACCTGGCAAATACCTTAGAATATCTTGGGTGAAAGGAGTGTCTTTTGTCCTAATAAGGCAATTTTTGGTCAGGGCCTGGATGGAGGATGGTCACTACAAAGACCTAACCATACTACAAGTTTGGAACTTTCAACACCACTGCCCTTACTCTCTGGAGTGGAGAGAATGGCTAGTAAAAGAGTTAATTGATCACGCCAATATGACAAAGTCTCCATAAAAAAACGAATGTATGGAACTCTAAGAGCTTCTAGGTTCGTAGACACATCAACAGAAGGGTGGCACACTCCTACCCTATAGGAACAGTAGCTCCTAAATCCGGAAACCTTGTGGATCTTACTCTATGTCCTGCTTCATCTGGCTATTCACTGGCATCTTTTATCATATATTTTATTATACTCAGTAAATGTGTTTCCCTGGGTTCCGTGAGCTATTCTAGAAAATCATCAAATCTGAAAAGTCTGTGAGAACCTGGATTTATAGTCAGTAATTCAGAAGAATAGGTGACAATCTGGGACTTTGATTTGGCACCTGAAGTTGGGACAGTCTTGTGGGACTGAACCCTGAATTTGTGGGATGTGACATTAACTCCAGGTAATGTCAGAACTTTGAATTGCAGGACACTTAACTGTGTTGGAGAATAGATCAGTGTGGAAGACTGCATCCACTTCCCTACCCCCGACAAATGTTTGATTGCAACAGTGATTTTTGTGAGTGTATAAAGGAAAATTGAGTTTTCCTAAATAATCTTCCTTAACTGAATTCATTTCTCAGGCAGGGATGATTTTACTTACCAGGGAATATTTGGCAACACTTGGAGATGTTTTTATTTGTGCTTTAAAGTGCATTTCAAAACTCACATGTACCTCCTTAACAAGTTGTAAGATTTGATGATATTTTCCATAGGTGACAAGGATATTCCCAAATATACATGTATCTATGTATATTTTTTTTACATTCTTTCACATTCATATGTTTTTCAACATACATAAAAAGGTAAAGGGGTCCTTTACTTCTTTAGGAATTGTGTTCCTAAAACTGGCAAACACTCATAAACTCAAAAAGACAAATTCAAATATTTTTCACTCTATAGGAATTGAAAAATGAACTAATGTTCATCTCATTTGGACGCTGTCATATCACTCCGTCTCTGAAAATAAAGAATATTACAAAAGACATGAAGCTCAAAGTGAGGGCACCTTTGTCACATGGAGTTTCTATAGCAGTGGCTTCCAACACACTTGTGTGGGGACATTAGCTGAGTGGCCAATAAAGTATCAGTGTTTTATTTATTTTTTAAAAAGATTTATTTTATTTATCTATGCATACAAGAGCTGGGGTGTAGGCCAGAAGTGCGGGAGGTGAAAGGATTCACCAGAGACAGAGAGGAACAGGCAGATCTACTGAAATACACTGCTGAGGGGAGCAGTGGGCAAGACAGGAGAGGTCTGCTGTACCATGTGTGTTGGCTCCCTGGCCGGGGACCGAACTCATGCTGCAGTGGCAGCTGACAGCTTCACAGTGCCGAGACTTAACCCTTTGTGCCACCAGAGAGGCCGAAAAATATCAGTGTTTTACCAGGCTTTACTCCTATATTTTTTTTTTTTTGTAAACTGGAGAGGATTCAATATTACTCTCATTCATTTGCATTCACATATGATTTCTTGAAGAAAATGGAGGAAAAAATTACTAGTGATACTTTTAACTTGAGTATTGCTATAGGAGTATATAGTATGAAACCCAGTCTGCTGAGAAAACTTTATCATTTAAATGGTGAGGTTGGACTTTAATATACTTATTAATAAAAAGGATAAGGAAAAATCATATCTCTTTTGATAACATAATTTGCTATGATACATAGCTAAAAAGTAATGATAATAATTTTTAAAGTAACCTTATCTATAGTTACAATTTATATTAGTTAAAACAGCTTAAATTAGTTTGCACGTTTAAAAAGACAAACTAACAGGGATGATTATCCAACATTCGATAAATTATTAAAATCAACTTACTGGGCCTGTAACAATAGGTTTTATAGTGTGAATACCAGGAGAAGAACAACGCAGTTCTGTCTTGGGTGAGCTAACATTTAAAAAACAGTGGGAAAGGAGAAATAAGTACAGATGCATACAAAATTAGTAGAAATTTCCTTATTACTTTTTAAGTTTCAAACTACTGTTGGCTAATAATAAAAATTTAAATATAACATTATTTTACTTCAGTTTTATTTTCAAAGTTATTTTTCTTTCTTTTCAAATCTATTTAATGGAAAAAAATACATTAAATTATAACCTTGAGTCTAAAATTCCATACTATATGAATGGTTTTTTTACATGTAAATATACACATATAATGTGGCATTCATTGCAAAAATCTTACCCTTTGTTTTTTATGGAACAAGTCCCTGACACACTCCACTCAGAAAATGAGGTTCCTTCATACTCTAACTTAATCTAAAAAGAGAAGGCAAAATAGTTAAAAAAAAAAAAAAATGTTCTCCCATATTTTCATTTCACTGTTCAGACATAGAGTATAATTTTCTGGGTCCTCATTATTTAAATAAAGAATAACTAAAATATGGTTCTTTTGAAATTGTACAAAGCAGTACAACAAAGGAAAAGTAACATTTCCAGGACTTTGACAATATATCAAAACATGAGATTGAAGCACTGACTAAAGAAGGCAATTAAAAGTATTTGGACTTGATGGGCTAGTCTTAGAAAGGTATCATCTTTGGAGACAGGATGAAAGGAGAGAAATATTTTGGAGAGAAAATGTTGAAGAGAAAGAGAATCAAGAGGGAAGAATTTAAAATATTGAAAACAAAAGAAAAAAACAGAATAAACACTTCCAACAAGAAGCCATTGATTAAGGAAATTGTCCTTTGCTATACTGAGAGAAGTGACTTCAACTGAAATCTTTCAGTTAACGTAAGCTGCCTACATGTTCATAAAATTCATAGATATAAGTAGTATTTATTTATACAAAACTACTATAGGAGAATAGAAAACAAAATCCTGAACATTTCAATTGAAAATGATAGACTTTTAAAGATCCAAAAACAAAGCAGCAGAAAACTGCAACATAATATGACAAACTGAATTAAATATCCTCAAATACTTAGTGATAAGAAAAGGAAGAATCTTAAGTTATAAATTCACAAACTAGGAACAGAAATAGACCACAAAGAGAAAGAAAAAAAGTGAGTTGACTGAAGTCGTGCATGAAACAGATGATTATAAAAGAAATCAAAACTAAATGAAAAGATACCCACGGAGACTACATTTGAATGAAAATTGATTGAAAGGTAAAATAACAAACAAGATAATTTAAGTGAAATGAGTAAAGAAGAAGCAGAGAGAAAACAATTGAAATGGAAGACAGATAAAACCCAACACCTGTATAACTGAAGTTTCTGAAGTTGAAAAATAAAACAATGGACAAAACCTAGCACTTAAATTTGTAACTAAGAAAACTTTCCAAAAATAGGAGATCTGAATATATACCTAAAAAGTGATTATTGGCATGTGGAAAAATTGATCTTTAAAAGTCAACTCTGAAACCTAGCCTAGTAAATCTGTTAAACTGTTAAGGTAATGAAAAATCTTTAGGCTTCCCAACAAAAAGATCAAATAGTACACAAGAGCATTAGAATTCTCAAAAGCCACATGTAAAGCAAGTTAACAAGGAAGGTAATCCAAGGAAAGAAATTGTGAATAAAAGATTTTATACCCAGTCAAGCTCACCTTTTGTTATCAAGGTCATGGGGGAAAAAACATTTTTATAATAAGAATTTAGAAATTCTATTCCCAGGAGCTCTTTGTGAGAAGTCTACGGAGAGCAGTATTAGCAAGATATGGTTTGTGTACCAAATCCAGTACACCTGTTTTTATAAGTGAAGTCTTATAAGAAAATGGGTAAGTACAATTTTTATTGTCTATGACTACTTTCATATTATAATGTGCTACTAAAGTAACTGCAACAGAGATAACTTAATATGGAAAGTCTAAAATATGGCCCTTTTAGAAAAATTTACCAACAATGTACTAGATAAGAAGATGAACTTTATCAAACCAAGAAATGACTGAGTTAACTGGCAAAATAACTGATGGTGATCATTAATATATTTTATTGTAGGTAAAGATTAATATGCATAGGTAATGCATAATGGATAGTATGTAAATATCACACATTATGAGAAAGTAGAAAATATTAATTCAACTAAAATTTTGGGGGAGAAGGAAAAAAGAAAGAGTAAGATTATTGAATATTGATAAGGGAACAGGTATAAATTAAATGATGCCATCAAAAAATGAAAACCTGAATGGTAAAGGAGTAATTAAGAGAACAGAATACTAAAGAAGCTTAAAACATATAAGCACAAGGTAATTATAACAACAGAAATACAAAGCTCCCTAACTAAAGAGAGACATTTTTTAAGAAAATAGAAAGTATCAGGCAGGGAAAGAAACACAGTAAATATATACGTATAATTATGTGGTAAAAATAACATGAGAATTAAGACCAAAGCTATTAGTTATATGTGATTTATTTTTATGTGATTTAAATTCATTCACAAAGCAAGACCGAACATCTACTTGCACAAAAGAAACACCCAAAGAAAAAATTGACCAGAAGGGCTAAAGATATTGTAATGGAAGGTAACCTTGAGTTTGGTACAAAAAGCATGATCCATGGAATAAAAAATTGATAAATTGAAAGTCATTTAAATTTTTTTAAAGATTTATTTATTTAAGCATACAAGCTGGGGTGCTGACCAGAGGCACAGGGCAGTGAGAGGTTTTACCAGAGACAGAGTGGGGCGCAGAACAGGCAGATCAACCGAAATACACTGCTGAGGGGAGAAAGTGGGTGAGGCAGGAGAGGTCTGCTGTTCCACGTGGGAATCTCTCTGGCTAAGGATCAAACTAGTGCTGCAGTGGCTGCAGACAGTTTCATAGGCTGAGATTTAACCCCTTGCACCACCAGGGAGGCCCTGCATTGGTCTTAATGGCTAGGGGTTTATACTCCTACCTCCATCAGTCATTTGATGTGGGCCACCCTGGGAAGGGTGGAATAACATGCATGCAATTATGGAAATATAATATCAGCATAGACAAACATAACTACTTTGTAAAATGTTTTGGCATACTTCCTAAAGCTGAACATATGCATATATTCAATGACTTATCAATTACAATTATAGGTATATACCCAACAGAAAGGCAGTCAAATGTTAAGCAGAAGGTAAGCTAAGAAAGTTCATAACAGCTCTAGTACACTACAATGAAAACAACTTCATTGCTTACCTATGGAATGACACATATATTCATGGGAGGACTATAGTGCTTTGAAAGTGGAACAACATGTTGTAGGCAAAAACAGTCAAATCAACCAACAGCAATAAAAAAGGTTCAGAAATCAACCCACCTATATAAGGAACAAAAATGATACTAGAAAAAAAATACAGAAAAAACTAGTTGTTTGATGCTTGTTGATGGAGAAAGTCATATGAATGTCTACATTCAATGTGAACTCGATGGATTTATGGCCTATATTTGAAAGGTAACAGTATAAAGCATGTAAAGGAAAATGTAAGATAAAAATCTTTTCAAGTCAGGATAGGCAAAGATTTTTCTTAAGGAAGACTCAAAAAAATATATAGATTATAAAGTGGGGGTGTGGCACATCTAAAGTAAACTTTTTTTTAAAGGTTTATTTATTTATGCATACAAGCTGGGGTACAGGCCAGAGGTGTGGGGCAGTGAGAGGGTTCACCAGAGACAGAGTGGGGAGCAGCACAGGCAGATTGAGGGAAAAACACTGCTGAAGGAGCAACGGGAGAGGCAGGAGAGGTCTGCCATGCCATGTAGGACTCTCCACAGTGAAGTGCTTAACTGCTGCGCCACCAGGGAGGCCCTAAAGTAAACTTTTTAAAAATGTACTCATGGCAAAAGTTAATGGTTAGATGAAAGACTGGAAAGTAAAACCCAAGAAATTTATAACCAATATTTGGTAAGTATGTAGGGAAGAATACATCATATTCTATAAATAAAAAAGGGCAAGAAAATTGTCTTGTCTATATTTTACTAAGTTTTAATCTTTATTAGTCTAGTTTTAGTCATAAAACCAGAAAGTGCTTCATTTTTCTATTCCTTTTCCCATTTGGCACCCATTTGCTGACTTTTTTTTTTATTGTTATTTATGTCTTTTACATTTTGTATTCCCCTTGGGTAGCCCACCACCAATTCACCCATGATCCATCTCCATGGTCCCTTGTATTCTTTTCTATTCCCTTTTGTGCCCTTATCTTCCCCTCTCCCC
>PVIJ01004618.1:0-115007 GCA_004024925.1 Scalopus aquaticus
AGGAATCGCCATACAGCTTTCCATAGTGGTTGGACCAGTTCACATTCCCACCAGCAGTGTAGAAGAGTTCCTTTTTCTCCACATCCTTTCCAGCATTTGTTGTTGCCTGTATTTTTAATGTGTGCCATCCTCACAGGTGTGAGGTGGTATCTCATAGTGGTTTTGATTTGCATTTCCTTGATTATAAGTGATGTTGAGCCTTTTTTCATGTATCTGTTGGCCATTTGCTTTTCTTCTTTGGAGAAGTGCCTTTTGAGCTCTTCTGCCCATTTTTTGATTGGGTTATTGGCTTTTTTTGGTTGTTGAGTTGTGTGAATTCCTTGGAAATTTTTGTTATCAGTCCTTTATCAGATGTATTGTGTACATCCCTTTTTCTTTTAAGAAGACAGTGAATCAAGATTCCTGTTTATATGTGGTGTTCTTGCCATATTTTTAACACAGCTTTAAAGAAAATATCAGTAAGTGAATAACCTTCTAGGTGTGTTTTTAAAAATGCAAATAGGTAAGAAATTTTCCCTAGAAATCATGACTCTCAAAGTCTATATTATTCTAATTAAAATTGCTAGTGGTCATTGTTTTCTTTTTCTTTATCTTGGCATTATTATGGGAAAGCATTTGAAAATCAACCAGTAGTTAAGTTAGTTTTTTTTTTTTTTTATTTCAGTTTAGGTCTTTCTAGAGATAATGGAGTTCAGAGTTCCAAGTCCCCCCACTTCATCCAAATGCACTTGCTCTTGTCTAGACACATAAAAGACCTAACCAGAGTCGCAGAATGGGAAGAGGCTGCAGCTCAGCTCCAGTTGATAAGCCTTTGAACAGTTCAGCTTCTTAACAAACAACATATCTGACTTTTATGGAAAAAGGTTCTTATTTTTTAATGTTGTAAACTAATTTTGAAAAGGTGTAAACAATGTCCTAGGCTAAACAGTACCTGTCGATAGCCCTGTTTTGATTCTTCTTGGACCATATTATTGCTTTCAATCTCACCCATGCCCCACATTTTGCATATAAGGAAGCTTCACCAGAAATAAGGCCAAGGTTCTATTCCAAGATCGTGCAGTGAGATGATAAAAATAAGACAAGAACCAAGACTCAGTCAGGCCTGTGCCTTGGTTAGTTTCACTATATTATCCTACTGCTTTCAGTTGTAAGATGAGTGTCAAATTATGGGGTCCATTAACTATACCAGAGAGGTACTGTTTGGGGAGTGGAAAGCACTTTCAGGTTGGATTCAAGGATGGTGGTGGAGGCAGGGGAGCAGAATTAAAGGAAGATTCGTCTGTGTTTTTCTCTGCATGAGAAAGAGGGAACCACCTAAAAATCAACAAGCACACAGGGTCCTCCCTGAGAGATGTGGTGGTGTGAATGACTGAGAAACAGCAGGGAACACTGGGAGGAGTGAGGCAAGTCACTTCCAGATTCATGAAACTCTCCCTTAGGGCTTGGGTTCATAAAGCTCATTTTTCCCTCGCTCCCTTCTTCTTGCATTCTCCCATAGAATGAGCATAAAACCCTCATCAGCCTGTGCGAGTATGATCTAGTTTATCTGTGTGCTTCATCACCATTGATGGCTCTGAGTGGAAGCAAATGCCGCCTTTATCTCACTGTGGGGTTCAGCATCCTTCATATTCATTACGTTTATGTAAATGAGCAATTGAAGGCTGAAATAATAATTTATGAGCACGGCATGGAATTTCTGACAATACCCATAAACATCCCCAACAACTTTACTTGTTTCAGAACAAAACATGCATTTTGTCACCTAATAAGGATTTTTCTTATAACTATTTCCATTCTGAGCTACCCTGTTACTGTGAATAATGTAAGGTGGAGTGCTTTTTTTAATCCTAAATGTGTAGAAATGTTTGCTCATCTATGCAATTCTTCCTTAAGGATTATTGGGCAATTAATACTACCAGGTAACCATGCCGTTATCAAGTCTCATTGATTAGGACATTGGCTCCTGCTCTCTTCTGGAATCCAGGCTGTACAGATGGTTGTTTTGTTTGTGTGTGTGTGTGTGTGTATTTTTTGTTTTTTAACACAGTAGTTAGTAAGTCCTTAATCCTGAGAATGAGAACCCATGCCTCATTTGGTCTCTTCTGGTAATCATTACTCATTGTAATTTTGCCTCTGCAAAAACAAACAGCAAGTCCATATTTCAGTTATGCTATAATTTCAGGAGGGGTCCAGAGCTGTGACATGGCAGATATTTGTATTATAAACTAGATCTTGAGTGTCATCATTGAATGAAAAGTCACATTATATTAATTATAATTAAAGGAGACAGCAAACAGTCTCCCAGCTTTCTCCCAAAGTTGCTCATTACTTAAAGAACAAAAAGAAAGGCAAGGAGGATGCTCCAGTTGACCAAACCTTCATTCTTTTTTTTTGTTTTTAAAGATTTATTTATTTATACATACAAGCTGGGGTTACAGGCCAAAGGTGTGGGGCGGCGAGAGGGTTCACCAGAGACAGAGTGGGGAGCAGAACAGGCAGATCAGAAATACACTGCTGAGGGGAGCAGCGGGCGAGGCAGGAGAGGTCTACCGCAACATGAGGGATTCTCCCGGGCTGGGCGTCGAACTCGCATCGCCGCATGGCACACTGCCAACAGCTCCACAGCTCAGCCCTCAACCGCTGCACCACCAGGGAGGCCCCATTCTTTTAGTATTTATTGTGCTGCAGATGAGAATAGAGACCTACGCCAGTTCATTTTTCTCTCCCATTACTCCATTTCTGCTTTTGATTTAAAAAAACAAACACCATTTTTTCAGGAGATATTTAAACAAAAAGGCCATTAGATAGAATCTTAGTTTCCAGGCTTAAATGCTCATCTAAGGAGAACTAGTGTCATCAGCTGAGCTTGCAAAGAATACACAATCATAAAATCATTTAATTAAATTCCATCAATGCTGTTTGTTTTTGTGCCCATTTGGGTATTAATAACACCGTTGCTGTTTTCAGTGCCAAAGGTTTACCACTTAATTATTATCTTTGCTTGTTGGAGATGTTAACATCAATTTGTAGGGTTCCATAATCACACATTGGATGTTGCTTCACCAGATATAACATGCTTTCCAGAACTAGAAGTTCCACAGCCTGTGCCTGTTCTGAAGATGAAGCCGTAGAAATCAAATGAAAACATTTGTTAAATTGTAAAAATGAAACACAGAAAATAAGAACAGTTATTCAGGCTGTGAGTAAATTTGATGGGGTGTGAACTGATCACTTTATTGCACTCTGTTTATAGCATCCTTGCCATTTTCTGAGATGGCAGCACCATGCTTTTCATTGTCTTAATTAGATTAAGAATGGATTAGAGGAGCCAAATCTATTATTAAAAAGGCAATTCCGCTGTGTTCCTGAAAACCCCCTTTTGGTTTTTAATTTCTTAAATTCCACTGATGCAAAATAGCAAATGTCTTACTTGTAATTATGAGTGTGTATGCATTCATTTAAAAGGCAGTAATGGTATTAGGAAAATCAGATCTTCGGTGTTTTTGAAAATTATTTCTGAAGAAGTAAGGAAAGGTAGAAAGAAAGGTGGAGGTCTGGGTTTCCTTCTACTATAATGAACAACATGGAGAAACAAGCAGTGTGATTTCTTTCTACTTCTTTTGGTTTACTCGAACATAAAAGGGAAAATTCATGATTACGGGAACAAATCATTTTTCCAAGTAACATTTTTCGTTTTCTTCCACACTTAACATATTTGAGAATGTAAGTTCCTCATCTTTCTAACTCTGATTGACCACTCGTTCTGTGGGAAACCTTTCGGGATGATGATCTGTTTTTTTGCATATCTTCCTCTCCTCGTGTCTTAAATGCAACTTTCATTTGAATGCTTTGTTATTATAATCCATTATAAATATGATAAAGGGTTCATTGAACTTCAGTCATTGCAGAGTTGTTGGTTTGGAAACTATAGTGTTTTGTTTTTATAAGTAGGCACATTCATTTTAATCTGTTGGGTTTTCTCCTTCAAACCATAATACTTGGAGATACTATTTCTTCCGTATTTCCTGTGCATTTTAAAATCACTGTATAGTGATGTGATAAATATTTCATAGGATTACACACACACGCAAATGAGTGCATATGAAAACTGGTGATATTCAAATAAGACCTGTGGTTTATTAGTAATATTACATCAGCATAAGTTTCCTGGTTTTAATAAGATACTTATAAAAGTGATGTAAGATGTTATCTTTAAAATAAGCTAGATGATCCTACGGGGAACTCTCTGTACTATTTTTGCAAGTTCTTGTGGATCTTAAATTATTTCAAAATTTTAAAAAAATTGTAAAATTTAATGGATAGGTTTAGTCCATTAGCTCCTAAACTGCAACCGGCAAATATTGATTCCTATTTGATCCATATGAAATTAATTTTGTTGTAACAACATACTCAAATCACAAGTCTTTCCAGCACTTGTAATTCCATTCTCCTCCCTCAAGGTCCACTGGATACATTTTCTGCCACTTAAAGCTGATACCTCTTAGCAAAGGGTCCACATCTGGATGCTCTTTTTAGCCTCAGAGCCCCACAGTGGTGCATCTGCTGCTAAGTCATGCAAGGATGATTAAGAGAGTAAAGAATGCCGTGCCAGCACGAGGCTTGCCACAGCAAACACTCTGTATATATTCTTAGTGAAGGAATCAGTTAGCTAACTTTGTGCACATGCCAATTCTGTACCTGAGCAAGACAGCACTCAATTCCTACCAAGCCATCTGTTCTTGTGACGTACTATGTGAGAGACTCAGATTCTGAGTTTGCTCATTAATTGTTATTGTTTCAGTGAAGTGTTATATTTGGTGTTGGAGGTCTTGAAGTGAGACCGAATTGAGGAGGACTGGGACAAAATTTATCACCAATTACCTGTTCCTCAATGAGAATGCCATAAGTAACATAAGATGGAGGTAACGGTTACCATTTATCAGGTAATTAGTCTTCTAAGTACTTTACATGCATTCTCTAACTTTAATTTTATACCACTGCTAGCTTAGAGTTTAGTAAAATAACTTGTCCAGGGTCACCCATAATTGGCTTGTGAGTGGCAGAACTGGGACTTGAATGCAGAAAGCCTGACTCCTGAAGACATACTCCTGTCCTTCCCTGATAGCCTCTCCCTTTCACCTCACTGCCCTTATCATCTTAAATGGTCGATGGTTTTCAACCCTGGAGATGTATTAGAATCATCTGGAGTTCTCTTCCTGGACCCACTCCCAGAAGCACTTATTTATTTTTTCTGGAATGGGCATTTTGTTAAACTCCTGAGGTGGTTCTAATGCATAGCCTCGGTGAGCATCACTGGCTTAGCTTCAGGTCAGCACTCACTCAGGGTCTCTGAAGAGTGGAACTACTTTTTGTACTCACCAGTTCATTGTGTCTGGGCTTGGCTGTAGCAAAGTGGAATAGTTCTCCCAGTCATCTACCTGTGCAGAGCTGGAGTTGAAAGTCCTTTCTTTGCAATCCATGTGCTATGCATCCCCCACCTTTTGTCAGCTACCTGCTTTTCAGATGCTTAACTGGAGGCTTCCCATCTCCACCTCCTACCATCTGCCACTGATGTTCATATTAGTGGCATTTTACCTGTATGAAGGTGTCTTATTTGTCAATAAAAGGGGGTTGGAGAGAAAAGACTCTACGTCATGACTGTAATTCAGTTTTTTAGGGGAGTTTGGCAGATCAGGTAAGTGAATAAAGAGACAGGTATCCATGTAAATGAGTGTCCCCTTCCTAAATGACAGGAATCATCACTGGCACAAACTGGGGAGACTATGTGCCATTTCTGGGGTACTACCTGTTCTAATCTCCTGAAGCAGCCAGGAAAATTGCTCCTCCACTTTTTCATGATATTCCAAAAATCT
The DNA here is from genome assembly GCA_004024925.1 of Scalopus aquaticus. NCBI lineage: Eukaryota > Metazoa > Chordata > Mammalia > Eulipotyphla > Talpidae > Scalopus > Scalopus aquaticus. The sequence goes on from PVIJ01004618.1 coordinate 5,874, forward strand.
AATTGTTGGTTTGTTTTGTTTCTTTTCTATTGCAAAATTACTCGGCTCTGTCCAGTTGCTTTTTTCAACCCTGTACAGAACATTGTGTCACCAGTAACAACGCCAAAGAATGTGTTTGTAGCTCAAAGCAAGTAGCAGCCTTACTCTGCTGCCTCTTTGCATTTTGAAAGAAATCACTTATATTTCCTCCCTGACCCCAAAGTGCGCCAACTTCCAATCTTTATCAGAAATTGGCTTTCTGGCTATAGACAAAGCGTAGGATTTTGTGGACCCTATTCTCCCATATTGACCTTGAACCCAGAGAAGAACATTAAAGTTACGTTTTCTGGAGAAAGGTATTGTCAGTGTGACCCTTTTCCTACCACTTAACAGTTCTGTGATTTTAAATATTTAAAATTCAGAACCTGCCTTTCCTCATCTGTAGGATGGAAACATGCGATACCGACTCTCACAGTTGTTCTGAGGATTAAATTACATGGTGTGTTTAAAATGCTTAACAGCAAAGTGCTGGCCCTAGTGACAATAAGAGATATATCTAATGAGTCTGCTGTTTTAAATAGCAAAACGGGCCATCCCTCGCCCATGACTTTATCTCATTGCTCTTGTTGGCCTCAAGCCTCGCTAGCTCCTCCTTTGCTAGTCCTCTCACTGACATTTCAAAATTAGTGGGACTGACGGCTTCATGGTGACGGATGAAAGTTCGCCTTGTAGAAGTCTTCCCTAGACACTCTGAAGTAGACCACACTGATCTGGAGGTTATGCTTGTGGAACCAGAGCAAGTCTCTTTGGGATGATTAGAAGCAGAATGTGATTAATAATGAATATATGTATGCATTTTAAGAGTAGGGTTGTGTTAAATGTGAAGAGTGAATAAAAGCCTGTTAACCTTTTCGGAGGTCAAGAGTCGGCCCGGTGACTGGCTACGCAGGGCAGCCTGAGCAGCTGCAGCCTAATTCAGACCTGCTCTCAGATGTGATGACGGTACGTGCAATTAGGGAAGCATCTCAGTAGTAATGATAATCGCTTTCAACCAAGAGGACAGGGCACAGCTGTGGGGAGCACTTGGAGAAAGAAATCACAACAATTCATACGTTCCTGAGAAGCAAACCTTTCGGGAGCCCCTTTGAGTGTAAGTCTACAGTAGCTTTTAATTCCCTCTTGATCATAATTTACAGGGGAAAAAATGTTAATAAATGCATGACTCTTGGACCAAAGAACTGTCTGGAGCCCTTTTATAATAACTTGTCAATAGGTTGTGTCTCCTTTTCCCCTAATGCTATTGTGGAAATAAATCTAACTCAGACCATGTCTGATACAACTTCTGTATTGGGGCTTTTATTTTTTTTCTCAAGAACTGAACTCAAATTCTGCTATAACAAACGAGTGTCATTTGAGAACATTTATCAGTTCAGTTATGGCTCACTTAAAATGTTGATATTTGTAAATGAGAACCTGCCACTTCTAGATGTCACAGTTCTCCTCTCCCTTTGGAAGTCTTAAGAAAGGCAATCTTGAGAGAAGTGTTTCTACTCATTTTGATTTTAAAAGAAATTTGGAGTCCTGTCTTAGGTTATTTTTCTGTGTCTCTCAACTCCCACTTTTCCTGACTCTTAGATCACAGAAAATAGTTCCTTGGTTTCTCCCCATAAAAAAAGATGGTCTCAATCACAATTAGCACTGAATAATTACTGCTCCTACTAATAATAATGTTATGAAAATGTTTTGTGTTAACATAAGGCTTTGGTTTTCAAATCCCTTACATGTCTTTTTTTTTTCTTTTCCCCTGATCATATCAACAGTAAGACATAAGAAAAGAGACAGGAAGAACAGACTTGGGACTTCCATTTATTCTCCCATATATTCATCCTTTTGACAAATATTTAGTAAGTAACTACATGTACTAGATATTGCTTTAAGAGCAATGTGAAAAAGACAGACAGATATCAGTGCCTTTTATTGAGAGGACAAGGCCATAACTATATAAATGAGTGAGTAAGATCATTTCAGATAATGATACTTGCTGTAAAGAAAATAAGCCAGATGATGCTTTTGGAGGGTATCACTTGTCATTGCCTTAGTTTGGGTTGTCAGAGAAAGCTGCACGGGGGTGGTAACATTTAAGCGGAGACCTAAATGACTTAAAGAAAGCATACCTGAGGTCTGGGGAAAGTGTGGCAAGTTCACAGACCCTAAGGAGAGAAGACCAGTGGTGGGGGGAGAATGGCAGGAGATGCGGGGAAAGATAAACAGGAATCAGGTCATTTGGGACCTTCTACATCATGGTAAAGACATTAGATTAGAACCATTACTTCACTGCTTGCAATCTTTCTAAGGAGGCAAAGACTTCCTCTTCTTCTGGCTGGTTGTAGAAATGGAGCAAGGTCAAATCAGCACATGTAGATTCCTGCCAGCGCTACGACTCTACTGTGAACTCATGGAGTAAAGGCTCTGCCTCATTCATTTTTGCATCCCTGGACACCTAGCTTTGGACCTGGTATGTAAATCAGCAAATATGTTTCATAAACTGAGCTGGAGTGTTTTCAAGTATGGTCCTAACCCACCTGAATCACAATCATCTAGGGGAGCTTATTTAAAATGAAGATTCCAAGGCCTCCAGGCTTATGAATTCAGAATTACTGGGAATGGAACTTTCAATCTACATTTTCAACAAGTTCCTCGAGCAATTCTCCTGCATGGGAAATTTGAGAATTAACCTCCTTTTCATTTCTCCCAAGAGGTGCCTACTATATTATAAAAACCTCAGAGGCAAAAATATTTAGGCTAATATGTGTATATTTTCATGGGAGATTACTGCTGACAGTTGCCTGTGTTTCACACCCTTCTCAATCCTGGGTCTCAATAAGATTACATAAGTGTGTCAGTTAACATGTTTACCATTGATCTTCCATAATTCACACAAAATGACTGAAATTGGGAAATTAATTTACACTTTCATTCACTTCCATGTACTTGACTGTATTACCAAAAAATAAATTTGAACTTAGCTGAGGCAGACATACAATACGGGACCACCTCTGTGGGCCATTCATGCCAGCCAACCTCTTAAGAGCTCAGACCTGAAAACTCTGCATAAAAGCAGAGAAATACAAAGTGTGCTACGCTGTAAAAATGCCTATTGCCTGCATGCATTCATTTTCAGGAGAAGAAGAATTGGCTAAAATAACATAACAGCCAGTCGAGGTTCAGAATTAACATCTACCTTTGGCAATTTCTGTCCAAATATTGGTGAAGATTTAGGTTCCTCTACTCCCCTATATAGTCTTTAGAAAGATATTGGAAAAAAAGATACAGCATTAAGATTAAGCCACATCACACAGTTCAAGCAAGAATATTGTCCCTGCTCCAAGTACATTGTGTTTCTGAAAATCCCTCAAACACTGTAGACATGGCAATTGCTTAAAGTAGTGTTTCCAAGGATGAAAATGACAGTTCCTCAGCCGGAAGGAGGGACAAGGCTTTAGAGCTATTTTTGCTATCTCTTTATTCCAATCCCGGCAGCCAAAGAAGTGACTGAAAGGATGAAAATTCCTTCGTTTCATCCTTCACGTTTTGTTTCATTTGCTCTTTTACACTGTTTCGTCTTTCGATGTCATGTCTTTCATATGTCACCATCAGTTTCCTCCTGCTGCTACCTGTTTCTTGACAAAATACACAATTACTTGCACTTGTGGCAGAAAGCACAAGACATATTTTTTAATATAAAATTCTTTTAAAATTTTATCCAAAAAATAAAATTACATTAAAGGATGCCATAAGATGTTGTATAAGATGGCACATGGATGAGATTTGTTTTGTGACTGTTAGTCTAAGAAGTAGGGGTCTATTTCTTGTTCAGAACCAACAACTTCGAATGTCATCATTGATCATATAATAAAGTCCCTTCACCTTCCCCTGTGGGAAAAAAAAAGGTGACTGTATTCATCTCACTTTCTAATATTGAGTTGCAGCTATTAACATTTTTGTTGTCATGTTGTATACAATGACATGATTTCTACAGAAAATTACCAGAAATGACTGAACCCTTTACCCCAGCTTTTCTGCTTTCTTTCTATTATTCCAAAAATATACAAGATTTGTGAATCTTTTGGATTTACATTCAGCATCTCTGGTCCATTTTACTAGTGCAGTTTTAATTTAGCCCTTAACGCTTTGTCTGCAACCAGACCTGGCCTTCCACCTCGGCAGTCTGCAGGCTACTTTATGGCCATATGGGTTTTGTTCAGCCAGTGTGTGATTTTATTTTCAATTGAATTTGAATGTCTTCAGATGAGTACACACCCTCGTCCACAGTTGCCTGACACCTGGGTGCTTCCCACATTGGCCTCTGCAGTAATCCTAGCAAGGCCAACTTGTGGGTTTATCTTCTTGTGTGCCTTCTACATTTGTCCGCCTTTCTGCATTTGCTAAGTTTTGGGAGTGTGTCTATGTGCATGTGCATGGATCATGTTAGTATGTGAGTTGGGTGCATGTGTGTGAGTTGGCTGGAGGAGTTATATACATAGGTTTTACATTGTACGTGTTACGTTTTAATTGTGTGTGTGTATTGCTAGTGGGGTGCTAGTGGAGCAGCCTGGTGATTTTGGTCTTGTTTCTTTTTTTCTCCTTATTACCGCCAAATGAAATCTATCTCCTTTGGCAAATCTCAATAATTATTTAAAAGTCGGGTGGTTTGCATGCTTTATTTGCAAGTACTTAGCCTATAATTTATGTCCTACTTCTTATCTTCCCCAAAGACACACTTCTGATCTAACAAGGTACTCATCAAATTTAAAGAGTCTTCTGGACCTCAGATATTTGACTCTAAGACTTCAATTCCAGGACTAGGATTCAGGAATCTTAACCGCTGATGGCATTTTTTTTTAGCATTGGACAGCATTACAAGAAAATACATTGGGAAAGACAAAATGTGTTCTGTAATCTTGTTACGAAACACTTAGCTGAAGTGTTTATCTGCAGAGACATCATATAATATAGAGAGCAATAAACAAGGTGCTTCCTGCATTGACACCCATCCTATTTCATTAAGGAACTGTTCACCCTATTAACCGTTGTCTGATATGCAGCATGCACCCCTCACAGCCTCATTTAGCAAATCACTGCCTTGAATCATGGCTGCTTCACCAACAACAGAAGACTCTTGCTGTACGTTTTCCAGTGAGTGCAAGTTCAGACTTCCAGTGCTATCTCCACCACCTGCACTCTCATCCTAGCCTGTTTTGCTCTTTAATAAGTGTTTGCAAAGCCAGGACTAAGATGATGCTGTACGCTGACTGTGGCTGCTGCCGGTCACTACCAATATATTTAGTCCACGGGCTAGGATGTGGATTTGTAAAACCAAGAACCAGTTCCTGACTCGAGTCTCCCTTACTATTCAGACTATTTTATAGTCCATGTTTCCTTAATTATTTTATTATTCTATGCCACTGCACTGAAACCATCCAAAATTTTTATTATTGAATCTTTGCTTCCGTGCATTTTAGAGACTTCCTACAATGCTGATGAAATATTTACTGATGTGCATGATCATTTTTTATGTGCCTGTGTATCTCAGATGTGTACGGTCCGTGACTGGGGTAGCTAGGGGTGGATGTAGAAACTATAAACTGAGATAAGGCAAGTCTTTGCAGCGTTATCAGTTACATATTGCAGAGCGCAAATTGCCACAACTCAGGGGCTTAAGACAATAATAAGCATTGGATAATACAGTTTTTGTGGGCTAGGAATTTAGGAGTGGATTAATTAGGCAGTTCTGGTTCAAGACTTACAGTCAAGATGTCTGCCCCAAATACAGCATCTGTGGACTTTACCGGGGCCAGAGGATCTGTTTCCTTATGTGACTTACCCTGCGGCTGGCATATTGTGCTGTCTATTGGCAATAAGCTCAATTCTTGCTGGGGGTTTCTACACATGTTACTTAAATGCCTACATGACATGACAGCTTGCTCCCCCAAAGCAGGGGACTCAGGAGAGAGGAAGGAGAAATCTCTTTTAGGACCCAGCATTGAGACCCTCCGTTATTCTGCTACATTCTATTGCATAGAAGGAGTCCTGAGTTCAGCTCACATTGACGGGAAAAGAGATTAGATTCTGCCTTTGAAAGGAAGAAACATCAAAGAGTCTATAAACATAGTTTAAAACTACCATCTCACATTCCTCCATGTTGTAGAGGAAATCTTTATAAAGGTTGTTTTTCAATATTTTTTGAAGTAACATTTGCATTGCAGCATCTAAGTTACAGGTGTACATCATGCTAAATCAGTATCTGTGTGGACTACATCAATTTCACCAAAGTATAATTCTATCCTTTACCATGCCATTGAATTTTTAACTTCTGTTGTATCCGTACCCTTACTGGTGTAAATGGTCAGTGTTTTTCATGATTAGTCAGTGTGTAATGAGAAGGGCACTATGGGAGGCAAGATTTTTCCAGGTACAAAGAATGGTCTCAGGTTTGACAAAATGTGGTTTTTTCATGTTATGAATTTCAGTCAGGACTTCCCAAAATCATCAGCTTCATTTTTAATACAATTCCAGTCATCCCTCCACTTTTGGCTCAGTTAAATTTTAATAGAAAAACAAAAACATGGCTAGATCACTAGTTTATAAACTTAGGTTTTGCTTATCACTCACCTGAGCTTTTAAAAAGTAGAGATCCCTGGTCACTAACCTGGCTCTCTTAAAGGGTCCATTGCAGGGAATAGAGCCATGTGAACTGTAATGGTTTTTCAAGCTCTGGGTGACTCTGCTAGAACAGTGTTTGGGAACCATTGCCACATGTAACCACATTCATTCACCAACTAAAATCATTTGCAAAGGAGACATGAAGATAAAGGGAAACCTTTGACACCTCGTGGTAATCACCCTTCTTCTGCTTTCGGAAAAGGCTAGGCATCTCCCACACCAGCCCCAGCTGACAGTGACTCTGGTTCTGTAGCCACATCCCTGAAGGCAGTAACACAAGGGGCTGTCATGCTGGGAAGGGCACTGGCCCAGAAATGCATTGTTCACGCTTCCCGAGACAATGACTCTCCTTCTGATTAGAGTTGTCCTCTTTTTACCCAAAGGCTTTCCCATGCAACCAAGGGAGCATAACAATGACATGAGGGCTTGGAAATGTCTTCATTGATTTTTATTTCATGAATTGGAGCCTCCATAAAAATGGCACAGGCTTGTTTTACAGTGTCAATTTGTGAAATCGAGGGGAGGACTGTTAAAACCCATCCATTTTCCCAAAGTTTAAACCACCTAATGAATTAATCCATAGATAATGGATTGAATTCAGTGCAATTACCCTGGTAAGTAAGGCTTGTTAAAAAGAGATAAGGCAACACACTAAAGAAAACAGCAATTTCAGCTATTAACTGGATTTCATCTGGTCAGTAGTAATTCAGTATATGAGTTTTCTTTGAACGAGAGATAGTGCGGTCCCATTATCAACATAGAGACCAAATGTTAGAATTCACCTGTTGATATTACATTGTGGAAAAAGACAATAATTTTGACAACTATTTTCCCAACAACCTCAAGATCCCCAGGATATCTATTTGATAATGCTCCAGTAAATCTTCATAAATCTAAGACTTTGATCCTCAAAACAGGGAACTTGTCTTTGTTCGAACTCCACCTCTTTATGGCCACATATTACCTTAGTTACCAACAGAGATTCACATTTCTATGAGTGAGCTACAGTTTTATACAAAATAAGGACAGTTGCAAAAATGTCTTGTTCCTTTAAGGAACTTTGCGGTGGTAAAGCAATTTTATAGAGAATACTCTATAGATCATGTTTCTGTGGCCAGATATTGGAAGAAACCAACTGAGAACCTGATTTCCAGTAGCTCATCTGCTCTACCTTGCAGTTTTTACTTCTTCCCTGTATTAAGTCTTTGTTCCTCATTTTTTTCTTCAGAAAGCTCCTGGGTTATACCTCCTTCACCATCTTGCATTTTCCTGCTGTGTGATTATTTCAAAGACACTGTCATCTTCTCACTGCCCTAATTCTCAAAAATCTCACTGTTCCTGTTACATACAGGGATGACCCAAAGCTGCAGCTTAGTATTTTAAGGTCCTTCCTCATCTAATGTCCCTTATATTTCCAATATTGGATTCCTTTTTCTTCCTCCTGGTGTGATGATTTGTATGTTCTTCTTTACTCATAGTCTCACATTTTTCCTTCTGCAATGACATCCTATTTCTGTAACTATACTATAGGTTCCAACCAACACCCCCTACTTTGTAAAATGTTCTTCTCCTCCTCATATGTACTGGTCCCCGCCCCCTCTGAGTTCCTGTATTAGTGGAAAGGAATTTGGAATAGTGCCAGGCAGCACAGAGAATGTAGACTTCACAGCAGGCTGTCTTGGGTTCAAATTCAGCCTCTGCCAACATGCTCATCTTAAGACCTTAAACAAATAACCTCTCTGGACTAAGGGAACAGGAGCAATGACACTTGCCTTTTCAGAACATGTTACGTTAGGAGAGAAAAAGCATTAATGTTGCTAATATTCTGAGGTTGACAATATATTCTTCTTACACCCTGAATTACACATTAACTTTTTAGCTGTGTGTTGCTTGTGCTGTATTGGCAACCACCTAAAAGAACCTTATGCCATTGCATCTTCACAGTTGTATCTTGCATGAAGTTTTGATAATGGATAATTATTATAATGTATTAAGCACTTACTGTAAATCAAGTACTTTGCCACATCAACCCCCAAAACAATCTGTGAAGTAGATTTTATTATCATCGCCATGTTCTATATTAGAAAAGTTGGACTTAGAGGTCCAAGGTCATATAGCATGGAAGTGGTAGAATAAGATATTGAACTGTCTAAAAAGTTTAATGTTAAGCTTTTTACTTCTAAAAGAATGAAAAAGAGAAAGAGAGATTGATTGAGAGAAACATAGGTTTAAATCTTCATTTGACCACTTGCTAGTGATGCACTTGGGCAAATTTCTTAATCTCTACAAGCCTCACCTCTTCATCTGTAAAATAAGAATATCACTGCTATTTACCACCTAGGATTCTGGTGAAGATCAAATGAGATAACTAAGGGTATAGCGCCTGGCACACACTAAAGGCTCTATAAATGTTAACTATTAACATTTAATCACTACTCCCATACTATCCGTACACTTAAATCTTATACACATATCCTGCTGGTCCTTAGCTTTCAATCAATTGCCTCCACACCACAGCCTCTCTGGATCAAATAGGTGAAATGAGTCTGAAAATCCAGGACTGAGCAAACACATGAGTTGCCTTCACACTAGCGCATAGAGGATGGTGTTTTTCAGACTCTGAACACTTTCAGGGCTTACTGATGGGGTGATAATAACATACCATGCTCACCTTTGCAGTGTCCAGTAAATAAACACATCTGGTTTTCTTATTGCTATGTAGTCAACTGCGTTAAGGCAATAAAACTGTGGGATTGTGGAAATTATTGCTCTCCTTGTGCCTTATGGTGCCCACCAGGGTGTGTTATAACCACCCAGAAATGCCCTGCTTGTTACAGCTTGTTGTGACCCAGTCTCTATGTAAATATTTTTTTTATATAAAGAAGAAGAAATGGAACAATGCTGTAGAAAATCCAAGTCCTCTCCTTTGGATATCTTAGGGAGTCCATACAAGACAGATGACTTCAGTGACTGGTGGCCTCAGAGGGGAAAAAAAGCTCAGAATAAGCCTTCACACTTCTCCAAAAGTTTGCTTTTTAAAAATATAATGACTATTTATAACATATTTAAAAGCAAACGTGTATGGTATTCTAGGTGTGCAGTTCTAAGAGTGTCACTACTCAGAGAAGAAATTAGCAAGGCAAAAATATATGGAGCTTTATCAGTGAGTAGTTTTTCTCTACTGGGAAAATCCTGAATTGGGAAATTACCTCCTGAGGCAAAATGATGAACAAAATGGATTTTTTTTATTTTTGATCCTCCTAGGAAAGTGCTCCCCAGTGTCTTTATGTAACCCCAACAGGGTTTGGGATCACTGACTCTCATCATACTTGTAGTGGTTATTAACTCATCCACTCATTAAGCAGTATTCATTGTATGCCTACTATGTGCCATGCACTATGGCAGCTGCTTGTAACACATGGTAGGTGAGATCTCTGTCTTTTCGTGGTTTGCATTATAGTGGGGAGAGGCAGTTAGTAAACCTGAAAGGAAATCAGCATAATGCCTTCAACTAGTGATTTGGACTGTTAAGAAAATACAATGAAATAATAAAATGGAAAAATGGAAAGAAAAGAGTCTGTCTCATAGAGAGGGGTCAGGAGGGCCTCCTGAGAGTGTGCTATTTGAATGATGAGCAGGTCTGAGCTATGGAAAGATCTGCAATGTCCCAAGCAGAGGAAATAGCTATGGCAAAGTTCCTAACATAGGGCGCAGAGGTAGAAAGAAGTTGGACATGGCTGAAGCATAGAGAGTAAAGAGATAGTAGATGACATAGGCAGCAGTCAGATCATGAAGGTCTTATAGACCCCAGCATAGAGTTTGATGGAATTTATTATTGCTCCTTCAATAGGGACTCTTTGTGAAGCACAAGTGAGCTAACTTTTATTGAGTATTACCATATTCTTTGTATTTTATACTATTTATTTAACCTTACAAGGAACTTGTGAGATACATTTTATAATGCCATCTCACAGATGGGGCAAGTACAGTGAGATGGGGCAAGTACAGTGCAGAGAGGTGAAATGATTCCTTATGGCTGGTAAAAAGATCTATAATCTGTTCTAGTTAATTGCTGAGTTACTGAGTCCTATATTCTTTCAAAAGAGGTAACAATTTGCATGAGTACTGACATTTTTAGAAAGAGGATATTAGTATTGAGGAAAAAAAGAAATCAATAAAGTGATAAAGTGTTTAAAATACAGGAGAACTTATTATTTTTTACTATAGGTACACTGACTTCCAGGTATTTCTTATTTTTACACATTACTCTTGTACTCCACCCACCATCAAGTTCTGAATACTTTACCTTCTGAATATCTCTTCATCTCCTCTAGTCTCTCTGTTTACAGCTTCAAGTCACTGTTAGCTCTCTCCCTGGACACTGTTTGCGATGCTCTCTTTCCCCCTTAAATCCACTTATCCTTTGCCAATCACTTTTCTGCTTTACAGCTAGCTCATTCTAAACAGCAATGGGTTCATTGTACCTCCATTGTACTTTCTTCTTTTTTTTTGCATTTAAGAAAAAAATTGTTATTGTTATTTATGTCTTTTACATTTTGTATTCCCCTTGGGCAGCCCACCACCAATTCACCCGTGATCCATGTCCATGGTCCCCTGTATTCTCCTCTCTTCCATTTTGTGCCCTTATCCTCCCCTCCCCCCACCCCCCCCACCGCTAAGTGTCTCTGAGAGAGACATTGTACCTTCTTAAATCACTCAAGATGAGATTCCCATTGCGTTTAGAATAGACACCTAACTATTTACCCTGGTCTATAAGGCACCTCACTCCTTTAAGCCTCACTTTAGGCTCTGAGCTCCTACCCACAGTCCTTCTTTCTTTCTTCAGATTGGCATTGCTTCTTTACACTCCAGGCTCATCACCCCTTCTCAGAATGTTCTTCCTCATCCTACTTCCTTAGCCTTTGACTATTAACGTCTTCTTTAGATTTGCTTTAAACTTTACTTCCTCAAGAAAACCCTCCCTGACCCCTCCAGGCTAGATCAGAATGTCTGGCACACACTCATAAACACATTGGTCTTTTCTTTCACAACCCAGCTAGTGGGTTATGACTAGTTATTTCTCTGCATCATTAATTATCTGCCCCCTCTCTTCATGACAGGTATGTGAGTTGAGGAATTGAATCAGTTATTCTTACTCTTGAGCCTCAGACCTAACATGATGCCTGGTACAAAAAACATGTTGGGCAAATGCTTGATGATTCTGGCAATTTGTTCACTGCCAAAGAAATGACTATAAACAGTCTACTACTGCTATCTCACCTCTGCAGTGATCAATTGAGGTTTTAAGCAGCAACTGTGGAGTTGTCTTACCCCACCTCTCAGCCCCCAAATAGAAGACACTTGATGTCGGTAATACTGGTACTGCACATAGGGCAAAGACCTTCCATTTTATTCTTCTAAACAACAGAGTTCATCAAGTGTTTTCTATTTGGGGTTTGCCCTATGTGCAGTACCAGTACTACCGACCTCGCAAGCCAGCACCTCTAACACACAGCATCCTGGATCCAAACATAATAGAAACTAAGGGGAAGAGCTTACAGAAAATCATTCTGTATTTTTTGTGAATAAATTGGCATGTTATGAAATATGTGAAGACATATAAATGTAATAAAATGCGGAAGTGACACTAGAGAATCAATAAACCTAAGCACTCCACAATGAATCAGCTTTGTAATACATATTTGTAAGGTGGCTACCCACTGGAGTCCTCTTTTAAATGTACCCACTTGAAAGAAATAATTATGAATCCTGAAGTGATTAAGCTTTTCACCCTTCACTTTCATAGCAGTCTCTTTATAGAAGAGCTAAATAGATACTTTCCAAAGAAGACCTACAGATAGCCAACAGGCTTATGAAAAAAAATGCTTAGGATCATTTATTATCAGGTCATCATCACTTAATATCAGGGAAATGCAAATCAAAATCACAGTAAGGTACCATCTCACCCCTGTGAGAATGGCTTGTGTCAAAAAGACCAGAAACAACAAGTGTTGGAAAGGATGTAGAGAAAAAAGCATCCTTATACATTGTTTGTAGGAATGTAGACCAGTCCAGCCCCTGTGGAAACCAGTATGATGTTTTTCAAAATATTAAAAGTAGATGTACCATGTGATCTAGCAATTCCACTCCTACCTGAAGAATGCAAAAACACTAAATCAAAGGAGTCTGTACACTCTTGTGTTCATTGCAGTACTATTCACAATAGCCAATTTGTAGAAATAATTTAAGTACCCAAGAACAGAGGAGTAAATTAGAAAAATGTGGGGCATACACACAAACACACACACACACACACACACACACACACACACACTCATGGAATACTATGCAGCTATAAAAATAATGAACTGTGCCATTTGTAACAACATGGATGAAGGAACTGGAGAGAAAAATGTTAAGGAAAATAAATCAGAAGGAAAAGGAAATAGACAAATACCAGATGGTCTCATTTGTTTGTGGAATAAAGAGAAATCAAATAAAGGGCCAGACAAATCCAAGTCTATAACAAACCCTACAAACCAGAATCTGTAATTGAAGCTAAAACTCTAGGATGGAGAAGGGGGGAGACAAAGAAGGGAAGGGCACAACAGACTGTCTGGTGTGCTGAGGGTGCCTTGGTGATGGGTATAGTGTGGGGACGTGCATCTGAGGAGATGTAATCAGATAGTGTTGTAAACCAATGTGACCTTGAAAAAAGGCATTTCCTTTACTTTGGTGGACCCAGCATATGGTTCCAACACACACACACACACACACACACACACACACACACACACACACACAATCCAGGACAGTACCTAGCCCAAATTGGGCACTATGAAAATGTAGCCATTTTTAGTCAACATTTTAAATCAACATGGTCCATGTAGGCAAATACTCTGCTCTTGAATACAGTGACAAAAATAAAAAGCAAAAAATAAACAGAGGTTCATATAATTTGATAAGCAGTTCATTGCTTTGAAATGTGATTTCCATTATCTTGTATGATTTTCTGAGGTAAAATTGACAGCTTATACATTGCAAGTAGGGCAATAGCAGAGGGAAAAAAATCAGGATACGTACAAGGTTTCTAGGTTGTATAATAAAGAACATCAATGTAAGAGCAAGTATAGGAGGAAATAGAAGCTTAATTTTAGATATTTTGAGTTTGAAGTGTAGGTGATCCATCTATGCAAAGATATGTCTGAAAGGCAATGACTGAACTTAGAAGTTCAAAATAGAACTAAATATTTGGGATCTAGAGGAAACTAGCAAATACAGTCACAGAAAAGGTGATAATGCAGAATCTAAGTAGATTCTCCAGGTGACTTGAGGATATACATGTTTTTTAGACATGGTCTCTGTGCTTATACAGTTTACTTTCCTATCAGGTTGACGAGATATACTTGTCAACACAAGATCAAAAAAAAAAAAAATCAAGGTGGAAAAAAAATGTTTAGGGCTAAAATTGTTGGCAAAAGCTTCCAGGAAAAAAAAAAAAGTTAAGACTTCAATTGGTCCTTGAAAAATGAGTGGAATTTGGAGAGAAAGTTCTTAGAAGACATTCAGAGATAAGTGGAGCAAATCAGTCAAAATACTCTTGAAAACACATGGCATGTGTTGGATTTAATCCAAGCAAATTTACTTCATAATATCAGGTAGAGTTTCATTTGAAGCTCTCCAAGTGTAAGCTTACAGGAGCTTTCTAAAGCAGAACTGATTGGTGGTGCCAATCAACCCAACTTTGTATGGTTTAGCTTAACTCCTAGAAACACAATCTTAGCAGATTGGCTTCACTCTTCCTCCCCATCTCCCCTTTTTCCCCTCCTTTTCTTTCCTCCTTTTCATCTTTCTTTCCCTTCATCTTTAGAAAAATATTGGTTAATAACTTCATATAGTTCAGACACTGCCCCTGCCTGTAGGTATAGTTCTTCAAAAGGAAGGTTTAATCAATCAATGAAAATCCATCCTTGGACATATATCTCAAAGGACATAATCATTTTGTTGCCCTAATGTGAAAAGCAGTATTTTTTTTTTTTACTCACTGATAGCAATTTTGCTTTGGTTCAGTGATTCAATCCCAAGAGAGAAAATTTCATCCTGTTAGAAGGAATGGCAGAGATTCTTCTGAGCAATTGGCTTGTTTCTATGGTATGGACACCATAGATGTCAGAAATGCTTTCATCTCCTCTTTGAGTTGATTACCAGAAAGCCTGGGCTTGTAAACCAATATGTGGCTCAGGTTACTGAATCCTAAATGCCAGAGATTGGACATGGGATTCAAAAAAAAAAAAAAAAACCAACAACAACAACAAGTGATTCTGATGATCCAAGAAGTTTGAAAACTTTGGCTTTGTGTTTCTGTTTGTAAGACACTTAGCGTTTATAATGAATATTTGGCAAATGATTCTACTTTCATATAGCCCCAGGAAGCATATCCAATTACTGTGATAAGCAAGATATTCTGCTGATATTTGGCATTGAGTTTGCAAATAACTTAAATGTTGGAATCCAAAAAAGTTAGGAAAGGTGTCTAGAAAGTTAGAAATTCTCTTTTTGGAGTGTTTCAAATTATTAGGATTAAATACTCATTTAATTATTTCTCATTATGCCAAATACGTAGAAGGGGCCCTCTAAGTGTATAGGGAATTTGGTTGACTGTTTTATAAAACTGGGACACAGAAAAGTTAAATGACTTGATCAAGGTCATCCAACTACTTAACTGCAGAATCTCAGGAGCGAGGACCACAGCTTTTGATTCATAGTCCAATGTTCTGTCTGCAGTCCCAGATTCACAAAGAAAATTGATGGCTCTGTAAATAAAGTTCTTTTACCATGTACTTAACTTTAAACAATCCCACCTGAATCCCTTAAATTCCCCAACTTACTTAACCAGGGAGGAACTGTTAAACAAATCTGCAGTATATCCAAAACCTCCCCAAAGCATTCATATGTCCTTGAAAACCTTTTCTTTTTTTTTTCTTTTGGCTGAAAAAATATGAGCAGCAAAAAGATATTTTTATGAATTTAACTGAAAGATGTATACATTGGTTTTAGTTGATAGGTCCATTGTTAAGTTTTGGCAAATGAGAATGTTAGGGCATGCTGAAGTCCCTGCTGGAAATCCTATATTTTAAAATATTAACACTGACATTGTCTAGAGCAGTGTTTCTGCAGTGTGCTATAGGGAGGAGGTTACTGAAGTTCTTTTCACTTACTTTGTTCATCATATTCTTGCAAATGTTGCAAACATCAAATAACATGTAATGTGGCGCATGCAACACAGAAGTAGATCATTTATAAATAAATATTCATATTGTATGCTTTTGTGCCTGTTTAAAAACCTGGTATCTGCAATGATTAAAAATAAATTTCAGATCTCTGGCAAGAGTTCCCGAAAACTGGTTGTTCCATTGTTTCTTTCTCACTCCCTTCTGCCTTTCCTCCCTCTTTCTTTCTTTCCTTGTTCCTTCCTACCTTTCATTTATCTTTTTTTTTTTGTCTGAATAGTCTCTAAGTGGTTATCTATATTCTCAATAGACCAGCTTAAAAGAAGCAGCACTTTTAAAGTTGAACCATTCATCGGTCCCCTGGGAAGTTCAAAGAATTGCCATTGATTTCCAAACCCAGTACTCTATCAGTACTATCTCAAATATTTTCTAGAACATCAGAGAATTTACCTAAGTGCAAGAATTCTGACTATTCTTATACTATTGGTACAATAATGTTTTTGTGATCACACACTCAATTTAGTTTCTTGACAGGAAATACATGGGGAAGAGGTTTCTTTTTTTTTTTCCATTTACCAGCTATTTTAATGTATTGTTCAGCCTGTTTTAAAAAGTCAACTTAATTTTTAAAATGTTAAATTCACCTACTCAACAGAGGATTTCCGGGGATTTAAAAGCTATTTTCCTTAAAGAAATAAATAAATCTTTCAGCTGATTATGGAAAATTCTAAGTATACAATAATTAGATTGAGAGGATTCTCTTGGAAAGACACAATTTTGAAATTCTAAATGCATGATACACACTTCTGTGAAAAGCATAATAATCACCTATACAATTAGCTAAATGATTCTCTTGAGTTCAAGAATATAAATTGGTGAGTGGCTATCTGCATTAATCAGATAATTTCCATGTTTTACTTCATGATGTAGACTTTTAAAAATATTGCTTTGTGGGTTTTATTTTAATAAGAACTTATTGAGATAGAAGGAAAAGGTTGATTTTCATGCTTGAGTAGCTTACTATTTGTCTTATTTTTGAGGGATTTAGCACTGTGCCTCAGGGAAATGTAGAGGAGTGGAAAACCTTCCAGGAGCTTCTCAGATTAGTTTGTTCATTCATTTCATTCATTCATCCACTGCCTATTTACTTAGTACTCAAACTGGACCAAAGTCATTTATGTGAGTTGCAAACTCATGTGTAAAAGTTGTGACTGCTGAATCATAGAGCATCAACCTCAAATGATACTACCATTTGCTATAAGAACAATAAATATCAGATTTATTACTCCATATAATTGATTTTTATAATATTTTATTACCTGGAGGAATAAGATAACCACCGCCTCTTGAATTATGTTTGAGACACTATTCTAGGCACTTTAGATACTTGAATGCTCTATACGTGCCTGCAGAGTTTCATTGTGGCACAATATAGGAGATAAGAGACGTGAGCCTGAAACCACAGTGACAGGGCAAAAATCTGGCTCAGCCCTCTTAACTTCTGAGTGACCCAGAATGAATTATTTGATCCTTCATTGCCTCTGTCACTCATGTGCAAAATAAGAGAAATAAGTTTAAAAACTGATATGAACACTTGAGTAAGATTAAATGACAATATATAAAGAACTTAGAATAGTGGACTTAGAACAGTATAAAAACAGACTAATGCTATGTTTGTTGCTGTCGCTCTTTGCTTTTTAGTTTGATGAGAAATAATATATTAGGTTGAAAAACAGAGCTTATTTATTGGTTTTCCTTGGAGTAGAGAGAAGTGAGCCTTTTCACAGGAAGAGTTGTTGATTTGGTCTTTGAAAGTTAAGTGGGATTTTAATTCAGTAAGAAAGTGCATTCCAGGAAGAACGAATGAAGCTATGTCAACAGAGATGTTTGGTGATACAATTGTTTTACAAGATAAGCTTTAAGAAAAATTAGTGTTCCAGAGTATGGAAATCAAGGTATATGGCAACAGGGATAAAAAGGCTGGATTATTAAATCATTAGTACTTTATATTGGCCTCTACAGGCAGAATGTGTATGTGTGCCTGTGCATCAGTTAGAGACCGAAAATTAGACAATGATGAAAACTGCTAGCCTGGGCACAATATTAATTTTCTGGTTGCTGATGAGTAAAAAGAAACTATTGGATGCAGTCTGCTGTATTTCAGGGGCCCTGTCCATTTCTTCCGTTTTGTAAAGAATAATAAATGAATCACCAAGAAGGAAAGATTAGTTGTCAGCTGTAAGGCAGTGTGAAGAATGAAGCACTCCTGTCTTCTCTTGATGTCAGTTGATCTATTAAATTAACAAGCATATAGATAGATTATTTAAAGATCAATTTAGCTAAGAATTGCTTTCAAATGAATACATCAAGCATCAAGCCTGTTTTCTGAGATCATTTTGTAATTGGAATACATATTACATGCAACTTTTCATCACTATGCTCAAGCAGTTTCAATCAGAAGGTTTTGCTCTTTGTGTAAAGTGTGTGAAAGTCAAAAATGAGCAGGTCCACTTCATTATGTATAATGAGGAGATCTGTAGTTGCTCTGAAAGAAATTGCCAAAAAGAATTGCTAGATAAATGTTCCTTGCTCACATTCCTGGCACTGGGCTAACACTCCCCTCTTAGAAAATATTTTCAGCATGAAAGTTTTGGAATTAAGTTCCTAATAAACTTCGAAAGTCCAACAGCTGTGAGTAATTATGATACAAGCATATCAATCCATGTGCAAACAGATTTATTTGGTAAGCTCCAATCCTCTTGCTAACCCTTCACTGCAATAATTAAGCACACTCTAATGAGTCTGTTAGCAATTTCCATATGATTTTCCCCTAATTATTATTTGAGTTGCCCATGTTTATAATACTTAGTAATATCCTTAAAGTATCAATGGTGAATGCATAGTTTTGGCTGGGGTAATAATTTGTATTTTCTCATTCATATGCTAAATAAACAAGGAGGAAACATTTGTTTAGAAGTCAAACTTTTTGAAAATGGTATTTATGTGTGTATACTCACTTTTATATACTTATTTACTATTCATGGAAGCATTAACTCCACTAGCCTAAATCAGGCTTTGCCTTTGTGTTCAAACACTTCCAAGTCCTTATCATACCTTTAAAACCTTCAAGACTCTTCATAATTTGGCTTTGTCTGCCTTTCCAAACGTTGTCTCTTATCATTTGTTCACTCACCTGGTTTCGGAATATTTCTTCCTAGTTCTCACAAAAACTGGGCTGGTATATATCTGGGTTTGTGTTCAGCACAGTTCTGCTTAGAATATACACATCACTTCATAGGCTGGCCCCTTTTGCCCATCTTCAGCACCACTGGTGCATCCCATTTTCATGACTTTTACCCACTAGAGTGCTTTCATTATGCATTCTTTCTATCCTTTTACCCCATTTTATTTTGTAAAAAAGACCGTCACTCTTTTAAATGACTTAGTTTGTTAGATTTCTCTCATGCTTAGAATCTTACCTTCAAGACATATATTTGGATTTGTATCTCTTTATCATCAGGGCCTAATGCAGTATCTGGTACATAGTAAATTCTTACTGAATGCTAGTTGATGAATAATCTGGAGCAGGAAGGAATGTAAGATGTCAGATCCACCTCTCATCTAATACATATGAGTAAAGAAGTCTATTTGCATCTATGATTTGTTACAAAAAAATAGGCTGTATTTACAGCCTGTTAGAACAGATTTCTGAAATTAGATCCCAAATATCCTAATTCCTGGCCCAATGTTATTAATGCTAATTGTACGCGTTTTCAACTATCTGGTGTTTCAGATACATATATATATATATATATATGCATTTTATATATATACACACATACACACACACACACACACACACACACACATATATTTGCCATTGATATATTTGCCATTTTTAATTAAAATCACACAGATTTCAACCATTTCTATCCATAAGTGCAAGGCACTTGACTGCACTGGACCTTGGTTGTCTCGCTTGTAATATAGGGATAGCACTGTATTAGACATGACCAATTAGTTAAGCGGTTGTGAGAATCACCTTATAAAAACTTTTTGCAAAATTTCCTGGTAACAGGAAAAATACAGCTTGAAATGATGATAATGAAAACCCAGATGCTACTTAGTAATGCAGTATAAAGCAAATTCAAGTTTTTGGCATGTGTACTTTTAAATGGCTTCAAGTGTTGCAATTCCATAGAATTCATGAAATCTTAAATATAGAGGAAAGAAAAATAAATAGAATATATATGATTATTTGTATTCTCTATACAAATAAAATATATATTCTCTAGCTGCCTCCTTCTTCTTTTCCTTTAAGTGTTGACTCTACATAAAGTGTCCCCAAATTAGCATACAAACATCAGCTAAACATTTTTTCAAAACACAAATCTCTGATCAATCTCAGGCCTATGGAATTGAATTCATGGGAGTCAGGCAACAATCTGTATTTTATCAAGCCTTCCAGGCAATTACAATGCATGCTTAAGTTTGAGAACCTTCACTTTAGATGATTTAATAAGATAAACGTGACGATAACTTCCAGCAGTATGAAGTCTCAGAGTGTTAACACATATGTTTGTAGAAGTTCATTGCAAAACCTCAAAGTCAGATTTGCATTAAAGTGTGTCACCTACTTATTTCCATAATGGAAGGCTCACAGAACCAAATAAACCATAGAGAGTAGTTACCCATAATGAGATAGGAGACTAATAATTTATCCCCTACATATCATGGCTGATTGAAGAAAGAGGTCATTATAATCAGAGACACCCCTTCTAATTAGGTAATTCATTGAGGAAGTAAAGGATTTATCAGGATGGCTCAGAAAACAAACAAACAAGTATTTGGTTTGTTTAAAAAGATGATCATACTCTTCTCCCAGAATTCTTGATGTTTCATTTCTCAGTCTTTTTGGAGTTGACAAGGAATTAGAACACACACACTCTTAACAGTTTACTAAATCTTCCTAAGATAGTAAAAGCTCCTGGGCATCAAAATCAATTTTAATCATGAAACAAATAGGTCATAGAGTCAAATCAGCCTGCTTCACTTACTAGCTCAGCCAACCTGTTTAACCTAGTTAACTTTCTCTGACTTCAGCCTCCTCATCATTAAAAGGGGAATGATAAAACCTGCTTCAGAGACTTTTGCAAATACTAAATAAAACCATATGTCCAGAGGACCACAGGCTTACTATGGAGCCTGGCACAAAAATAACACCTGTGCTCACTTGACCTTCCTCTTCCCTGTTTTGTCTTGTTTTTGTTTTTGTTTTTGTAAAAAGTAATAGTTCACTCTTTTTAGTTTCCACACTTTATCTCTTTGGCTATGTCCCAGATCTCCAAAATAATTAGCTGTCGATAAAATGAGGAGACAATGAATGTGAGAGGAAAGACATGATCTCAGAATACAGTAGCCTAAGAGTCAGCAAAATTAAACTCCTTTCTGCTGAGACGACCATCCACAGTTGACAGAAAGACATAGCCATCCCAAAGATACATTAGATACACAAGGAGACACTTTTCAATCTCACTCCTTATGCTCCCTACCCACATGTAGGTGCATGTTTGTTTTTCTATATACGTGTGCACACGTACTTGCACGCACACACACTTGAACACTAAATTGATTCTGTTGTCAGCTGGTCTCACCTAGGTCTCACTAACTAAATTTAGTGTTCATCATCATAAACGTGAAGAACAGTGCAAGTATAATAGGACTTAAAGCCAAAAGATGTAAGAGAGCAAGAAGGAAGTCTCCCAGGACTGCGAAAGGATTGGATGTGCAATATTTTGATTGGAGGAAATAAAGTTAGTAAAACTCAGTTTTTTACTAAAATAAAGGATCAAGGACTATTTGTCCTGATATCATTTGTTTTCACGTTCAGTTTGTGGGTATTCAGCCCACCTCAACATGCATTTGTATGGGTGGGTCATGTAAGAAAGGGGTGCAACAAGAGGAACAATGTCTCCGTGAAAGAGAGTATTGAAAGCTACCTCTCTCTACAAGAAAATCACATGGCTTCACTGGTGATTCAACACTGCCACAGCTCTCAGTGGATGGCTTCAGATATTGGAGTTCCCACAAAAGATGTTCCCTAGTATCACTGCAAAATAGGATATGACTTTTTGATGACATCAAGCAAAAAGTTCCTCTCTCAAACGACTGACCCACAATTAGTTTTCAATCAGCCATGCATTAGTTACAGCTTCAAGATTGTTGTTTTTAATAGCTTAATTGGTCTATATTTTATATACCATTAAATTGTTCCATTTAAGCATATGATTCAGTGATTTTTTATGCCTTTATTGAGATAATATTGCCATGACTAAGTTTTAGAATATTTTTGTCCTCTCTGATGAAATACCTCGTGCTCACTGACAGTTACTCCCCATTCCTGTGATTAGTCCCAGATGACCTCTAATCTACTTTCTATCTTTATAAATTTGCCTTTTCTGGACATTACATCTCAGTGGAATAATACAACACATGATTTCTTGTGTATGGATTGTTTCACTTGGCATAATCTTTTTGAGGTTTATCTGTGGCATTTACTGTGTAAGTAGTTCCATCCTTTTTAGAACTGAAAATCCGAACTGTTTTTGTGAAATTTCTTCAGAGGCCTATGTTTGTTTATTCATAGATATTCAAAAATAGCTGGAAAAACACATTTCAATAAAGAGCAAGAGAGATCCAGATTTTGAAAAGT
This sequence comes from Scalopus aquaticus, assembly GCA_004024925.1. NCBI lineage: Eukaryota > Metazoa > Chordata > Mammalia > Eulipotyphla > Talpidae > Scalopus > Scalopus aquaticus. The sequence continues at coordinate 28,518 of PVIJ01004618.1, forward strand.
TGTATTCTTTATATCTCACCTAATATGGTTGATTTTTTTTTTATTTTCTTATTTATTGGGCTGTCAGAAAAGTCATGATGTATTTTCTATGTTTTTCAAGCAAAAATGTGTCATGACTTTTCCAACAACCCAATATTTGTTCATCTTGTAAAGAAAACACCAGGTCAAGTGTTAGTTCTCCTGTTGCACTTAAAAAAAAAAAAAAGTTTCACAATAAGGTCTTCAAACCCAGAATGGTGAACACATCAAAGCAATTCCTGGTAAACTGCATTGAAAAAAAAAAAAGTGCTAGGCATTCATTTGAGTGCTATGATGCAAATATATGTTAAGTAATGTAATGGAGTTAAAAATCATCATAGTATTAAGATGAGTCATAGGAATCTGAAAACAAGTAGAAGATTCATTACTTTTAATATTTGGAAGTAAATTAATTCAGTATCTCATAGTTTTGTTGATTTCATTTTCTTTCATATTCTAATATCGTGTCAGAGAGATTGCTGCAATATTTACATATTGTCTTTGCTGCATGCAATATAGTTACCCTCTCAAATTATCCACCTGGATCCATTTAATTTCATAATGGGTTTCTCTGGAAGCTGAGTTGTAGAACGTCATAAATGTTCAGGGAAAGCACGCCACTGTGGACTTAGAAATTATATCAAAAAGCTTCCAGTACACATGCTAAATAAAAATGGGTCATATAAAGTTTATTAACTAAACAAATTAAACCAGCTTGGTAATGGGCGTTTCACGTGAAATTCCTGGAGCAGCATAAATGTGCCTTGCAACCTGAGGATCAGCTCCTGTTTTTCTCCTATAACATTTGGCTTTTTCTCTTTAGTTTCTCTTTCAAGGGGCAGCAAATTCTATTTCCTCCTCCCCAAAGTGGGAGAAGTCTCCAAATGTAGTGTGGATTTCAAGACTTCAGCAATTACAAAGGATTATAAAAAAGTTTTATGGGGGGTGCCCAATAAGAGTGAGGGTAGAATTCAGCCTTTAGTGAATAGTAACTTCTCTTAGGTACCAGGAACTGCACTGTGGACATCAGGAAGGTTTAGTAAGCTGAGGACCTTCTCATGTAGCATCTCTCATTTTCCATTTTGCAAATGAAGAAACTGAGGCTCAAAGAGGGTGAGAAACTTGTCCCAAATAGCTCAGTAGTTAAGTGATAGAGTCCATATTCTTCATTATGCTAAACGGTCTCTCAAAATGGAGGCCTGCCCCTCTGCTCCCCTGTTGGCTCCTGAACTACATTAATAAATCAAGGGATCTCTAAGGTCTCAGATTATTAATCTGAAGGATGAAAACTCTATTCTACACTAGGTGTCTTTTCTTGAACAGAATAATTTTCATTTCTCTAATCTCAAGATGACTGACTTCAAAATTGAAATGAACAAGAATCTGTGTTTATTGGTAATTGAGATGGAAAGAGATGCCAGCAGTGAGGAAAAAGTAATGTTAAACCATGGAAGAATGGGGAGGGATTGGGGGGAGTAGATGCTGGTGATGACCCCTCCCCCACTCCTCATCTTGTAGGGTTGTGGCTTCTGGGAGTCACAACCAGCACCAGTCAAATCAAGCTCAAAAATCAAATAGAAAATTTGCCTCAATCTCTGAGGTTTCTTGGATACCGTCTTCACAAGACAAACTTGATGTTCTTTTCCTTTTGTTAGGGACATGGAGTTTGAAAAGCAGAGATTTTTTTTTTTTTTTAAGTAAACACAGAGGACTAGGAGGAATTAGAAATGGAGTTTTTAAAGAATGTTTCATAAACCCTTCAATGGTTGTTATACAGTGAGTCAGTTTCGTAGCATGTTATCAATGTTAGAACTGAGAAAGGAAGGTCAAAAAGTTAAACTTGGATGTCTTTATCTTTTCACAAAGGTTATTCCTAAAGGAGCTATATGTAAAAAGAAAAACAAAAGCTAAAAAATATATATTATAACACAAAATTCTTTCCTGTATTCATTCCAAATAATGGGTCTCACCTCAGAGCTATTCTTTCCAGCTAAAGGTTTGTGTTATTATCTTTGGGTACTATTTTCTGATGGTATCAGCTTAATGGGTCGTTATTGAAGAACTCACTTATTTCTGGAAGATGTTATTAAATGTTGAGGAGGTGTGGTTATTTCCGTTAAAATGCCAAAAGAAAGGAGAAGTGTGGAAGGAAATACAAGGGGTAGTTCGGAGAAAATCAAGCAGCATCTGAGAAAATGAGACAGTCCGGTGCTGAAACTTTGAGTTGTGGCAAACTCCACCTTAGGGACTAGCCTGCTCCACTTCCGTCACACAGAGGCCGTGGGGCAGGAGACACAAAGTCAGTTGTGTACTGAGGCAAAGCAGGTGATGTAAATGTGCTAACCATGCTGATTGGCAATGGAGACATGAAAATTGTAAGAGCGTTCCATATTTCCCCTTATTCTATGACAAGAAAATGAAAAGCACAAGTTCAAAGTTAAAATGTAACAGACATTCAAGTCAATGTCAGGCATAAAATTGGGAGTGGAAAGACTATGGCAAGCCAGATGGCTCATGGAAAGGACACAGCTGTAATTCATCTCATGCCAGTTGCTGTGTCTTTTTTTTTTTTTTTTTTTTTTTTTTTTTTTTTGTGGAAGCTCTGGGTCACTGTCCAGCGGAGAATAAAGTTTCCATGAAGCCAAAGGGAGAGATTGCATGATTGAGAAGTGCCTTAATACCTGGATGGGATTTGGAGGCATAAGACAATTTCTCTATTTTATCTCTGATGGGCAGTGTGGAACTCTTGAAGTTCCAGGAGCTGGAATCCAGGAGCTGAGGTGCAATGATATGAAAAATATAACCTTGGCATATTAACCTAACCATTCTGTGTGTGTTGGTTTCAAATAAGGAAACCAGGTCTGAGACATTATAGTCTACTGAAGAGTTACGAGGTAGAATCAGCATAATAGCTTGGAAATGCCCAGATGGGAAGCTGCCACGTGGGAAGTTTGTGGAATATGAAGAATCTAGGCTGAGGGCGAAGATCCAAGAAGGTATCGATTTTGACAGACTCTCAAGAGAGATGTTGGTTAGTCTGAAAATGTAGGGCCAAAAGAAAAAAAACCTGTCTCTAAGAGAAGAAGCTGTGTCCATTCAGTGTATATTGAATTATTTCACACAGACTTACATTCCGGCGATCAGAGAAAAGTAAATGAGGAATACCTGTCAGCCCAGGAGGCGCCCCATGGTCTGACCCCTTTCTGTAGGAGGTACTTGTAGATTCAGTTTTAGATCTTTTAATGCTTGAAATACTGGCAGAACCCTTCCCAGTTTAGAAACTTGAGCCTTCTCCTCACTTTCCCTCTCATTTTTCTCCTGTATTAAATTCCTAAGTACATTTTGACTACAAGTCACTCTAAAGTTCTTTTTCAAAGAGTTCCCAGGACACAAAATTTGTAAGACCTTTGGTTAGTTTTTCTCTGTCTAAAATGCAGAGTATACCTGTGCTCATCTGTATAGAAAACCATGGAAATTCACCAATGGCGTGAATGAAAACAAGGGGAGCCAGATTTATCAACTGCATTGCAGAATTTCATATAAAATGCCATAGTAACTGCATTCCAGAAAAGAACCACTCTGCCCAGAGATGGACCACCTTCATCAGGTTTGAGTCCAGCACCTGGCTTAGAAAAATTACTGAAAGCGACTGTGTGATGCTCTTTCCTTTTATATTATAAAAATACATACATACACAGACACAAACAAAAATTTTTCACCAAACATAAGAATTAGGAATTGTATATCTACCCTTTGGTAGTAGGCAGAAGAAAGGTATTAACATTTGTGTATCATACTATATGTCAAGTACTGTCCAGTCTTTCTCTACCATGATGACCCTGTTTGGGGATCTGTCCCAGTGGTGGAGACAACAGTACTGAAACTAGAAACAGATCATCCTATTGATAGAAAATATGGACCATATGGTTGTGTACCTGTCCCTTCCTCATTGTCTCCTAACAAAGCTTGAAAACTCCAGCAAGTTATTTGGAAGTCTGTTTGATGTAGGTCTCTAGCGAGAGCCATATGACAATTGCTGCCGTCAGTTGGATCTCTGTCGGGGAAAGAGGGCTGAGGGGAGAAGGGGAGCAGGGCACCCCTCATCACGGTCTTTGATCTTCCTTGACTTCTCTTGGGATAGCTCACCTTTTGATGTTGGGACTCAGTTAATTACTAGTCGAAATTGGTTGGAGGGACTAGGAAACGGTATGAAGACTGTTCTCAAACTGCCTGTACTTTGATCTGAGGACTTTAGGGCAACTTTCCAGGGCATCTCAAGATAATGAGAGGTTTCATCCATTGCCCCACTCTCAGGGGCCTGATTTGGGCCATGGTTCCGTCCTGAATTGTTCTACCATGGTTCCATCCTGAATTAATTGACTTTTCTCCTTCAGAACTGCTGGGGGTTCAGTGGTAGTAAAATTGTGACTTTTAGGAACAGATCAATAACATGCAACTCGATACCTCCCTGTTAAATCTTCATTTGAGCCCCAGCCCTCCTTTATGTGTCATTCTTGTTGAAAACCTCTCCCAATTCATCTTGCCATATAATCTCAATTTCTAAGGCAGTATATGAAATTAATGGGTTTGGAGTCAAACCTCCTGCCTTTTCTTTTGCTGATGTAGGTTAACATCCTCCAGGTTGACCTGAAAAGCTGGGAAATGCTCAAGGCTTTGGCAGGCAAGTGGTAGGAGAGAACATAGTTCCCTTTTCTCTTTCAAATAAGGCAACCCAACCTGGCATCTTACCTAGTAATCCAATCCTCCCAATAAACACGTCTCCCCCTTCTGAGGGTTTGCTTTGTGTCCACACCCTGACACTGACAAAGAGGTAATGTTCAATGCTCGGGAAAAACAAAACACACGAGGACACCTTCTGAGAGTATATTTTGTTCTTGTGTCATGGTCCATTATAGCGCTTTCATTTTAATTGCATGTGAAACCCATTTAAAGAGGTGGTAGAAGGTGACTGTTGCCTTGGAAAACACAGGCAGGAGTGATATGGATGTGTTCTACAGGAGTCTGTTACCCAATCTTTCATTATTGTATCTTTAACAGCGCTAGCATTGTGTAGTCCAAGCAAATGTCATATAGTTGATCCTCTTGTATATTAATCCCTTTTCCTTATAGAACTGGTAAATTCATATCAAAGTATCTCATATCTCAGCATTTCAAAGACACAACATATGTGCTCCTTTCCATGGGCATTTTTAGTTTCAAATGGAAATTGAGCCATATTAGTAAAGCACATATACCTCGAGTCTTTGGAATTATTCATTCTTACAATTATTCATTCAACAAAATGGCTGATAAAGAGCATTTTGCCTTGTTTTTCTTTATTCTCATCCCCACTGTGGGAAGTGGCCTATACCTCAAAGAGTTTTAGAATTTCCTGACCTTCTGTAAGTGATAATAAAAGCCCCCAAGGCCAGAGAAATGAAGCCGTGGGGTCTTTTTCCATAAAATAAATTAGATTTCTTGGTCTCAATATCCATACCTTTCTGTCGGTAGCAAGTTTCCCAACTGAAAGAATTTCCACATTGCTGTGACTTTCCTGCTGTGGTCCCTTCCTTATTTAGCAGACTTCGTTCTATATGCATAATTGGGAATTAATTTTCTAATTAGGTTCTTCACATTTATGAAGTTGTTTGATGGGGTGTCTGTTCTTATAACATGGCCTAAAGGCTAAAGTAGAGGTAATAATTCTTTTTACTGGCTTTGCCCCTAATTCAGCTAAGGTGCCTAGGATATATATTTAACTTTTATGAGATCCTACTAATACATCTTTAATGCTGATCTACCTTGGAAAGGTTGTTAAGAGTGTGCTAACTAAGGCTTTAAGATTCATAGCAATATAGCTGATTTTATTTGTGATAGTTACTCAAACAAAATGAAGCCATTTTTTTTTTGCATGAAGGGTATTTTGAAAACCCAAAGCAACAGCAACTGGAGAAAATAAAACCAGATGATGCTGGGAAGCAAAATAACATTGAAGTGACACTTGAAAAGCAGAGGTGACACCACAGAATAAATGCCTGGATATTTTTACTCTGAATGTATAAGTAGAACTAGATTGGATAAGGGCTGGAAGGGTCTGTCTCCTGGATTCTCTGTGACTTCACCACCATAGTCCAACAGGTAGAAAAATTGACAGTCTGGCTCAACTACTCTGTATCCTTGAATACAAGTCAGTATAAACAAAAGCATTTAAGTAGTCTTTTTTTTCTTGTTCCCCATTAGACTTGAACATGAAAACTAAACATGGTTCCATTTTTTTTCCTATAGGCAGGGACTGTAAGCACAGAATATCATGTTTAAGAGCATAAGGGACATCAACATTGAACATTGACAACAGGGCATCCTTACCTCATAGGAAATCAGCATTGTTAACCCTAGTTGAAATGTGACTCCAAGACAAAAGATGTTTCTTTGCAGTTTTCAAATAAGAACCACCACATGCACCTTAGCCCATTGATAGCCTCATGTGAGTTTGCACATTCACGTGTATGTCAAGGCTAAGCAAAAATTTTAAGAGCCAAGTGTAGGGCTGGCTATGTGATGGTTAGTGGTAAGGAATTCCCAGCCTCAAAAAAGTTTTTCTTACCCCCGGCCTGTTTCACTCTTGATTATCTAAATTACTTTCTAGATCTCTGTACCTTCCCAACTCATGAGCTTGCACTATAAAAGTTCCAGCTACAGTCTGTAATTCACAAGATTCAGTTCAGTTTCAGAAGGAAAGATGCCACGTGATAAAATAGAAAAAATCGCTCTACCCAGTAGGAACCATTGCAACCACCTCTAATTCTAAGTACTTGTGTGACCTTGGACAAGTCATCTAAGCTCTTTGTTCCAATAGAGGTCAAACTAAGAGATCCTTCCTGTTCTGAATGTGCTTAGCTTCCAATTTTTACCTTTCAGAAACATTACCCGAACAAATTCTAGTAAGTCCAACTTCTTCAACAATCACCCTAAACCTGCCCAGAGAAATGGAGCAGAGCAGTGCAGCACCTGGGCAGTGAGCGTTGCGTTTGCACGTCTTCATCACCTCTGCTCCCCAGCTTCACATTATCACAGCTTCCAATCTGTGACATAGTCTGCAGATGCCATCTCACTACTCCTTTTCTGTTCCCCTGCTGTCTCCTCCTCCTCCTTTATGTTCTTCATGATAAGAGTGTTCTGATTTGTTGTGTTTTGCTTTAAAGTACTTGGAGAAGGACTTTGATCAACTAGCCTAAAAGTGGGGAATCAAGTACTGTAGATCTAAATCTGGGACTAGCAACTGCTTGACCTTAAATTCACTCTCACTCTGGCATCCAAAGCCAACTTTTTTAAAATTTTAGTCAAATCACCTAATTTCTTTGTTAAAAAACCATCCATAGTTTCTCACTGTACTATATTCAGAATAAAATCCAAACTCTTAACCATACTTAAGAGTAATTTTTTACTTTGGTCTACTTTCTTCCTTTCTCTAACTCTTCGCCACTTATATCCTCTTTCCTAATGCCAGCCTCCTCCTTTCCTTCCTCCTCATCCTCCTTCAGGAGACATTTTTAGTCCCAATTTTGTGCTCTGTCTGTGCTTGCATTTCTAAAAATATCTCCCTTGAATTCTGGTCAGCATGTTCAAGTTGTAATTCATCACGTGCTTCCTCCAAAGAACAAATGACTAAGACTTCTCTGACTTCTCTGTCATTCCAGGCCACCAGGTTCACAACCTCATTCCTTTGACTCCTCTTCCTCCCCCTCTGCCTTTAATTACTTGCCAGTTTTTCTTTTTATACCTTTATTTATACTTCCTCTTTCCCATTGCCATTATGTTACTTGTATCAGGTACTCAGGACCTGAAGTAGTGAAATAACCTCTTAATAGATTATCCAACTTCTACTTTTCTTCCTTCTTTACTCCAGATTATGAAACTCTTAAGATGAATCTATTTCCCTGAGTACATCTCTGATCACTTGATATCCATGTTCCCAAATAACTTTTAACTATGTAGTAAATCCTAACTCTTCAATCCAGCTTTCAGTGCCCCAGGTAACATGTCATGACTATTTTTCTAGATGATCTCTGCTTTTCATTTATTCTTTTTTTTCCAATAATTTTTGATTGTGGCCCCACAGTATGCAAAATTTCTAGGATATAACATTGGACAATACAAATGTGAAACTTTCTGTCTAACGAAGTAGTACATAAATATATCTTATGTTTGACCTATGTTGGATAACTTACCTATTCTGAATAGTGCCTAGTATTTTCTACCATTTTTTAAAATTAATGTTACCCCTTCCAAGTCTTCTGGCCAGCCTTTGTTTCAGGGTGGGTCATGTAAGCTCTGGCTAAGCCAGTCAGCATATTATATTTCTCTGGTCATTGGGATTGGTTCTGGGAGAGCATGTGACTTACAGTGGGCAAGACACTAATCTGAGGATTTCTGAAGGAGCTGCTGGGAATCAGTCTTCATTTATTCCTACTCAACTTGAACCTGAGAGGATGGGAAGTCTAGTATTCTCACAGCCTTATTTTCTGTTGCAGAGACGAGCTAATGGGACATAGGGAATGAAAAAGAACAATTCTGCGTTAGATCAGTTGAGTCCACCATATCAAGTCATAGCACACCCCTGGAATAGTTCCGTAAACCAGTAGTTTCCCTTTTTGCTTAATTCAGTCTAAGCTATATTTTCTCTTTTTTTTAAGATTTATTTATTTATGCATACAAGCTGGGGTATAGGGCAGCAAGAGGGTTCACCAGAGACAGAGTGGGGAGCAGAACAGGCAGATCGACGGAAATACACTGGTGAGGGGATCAGCTGGCAAGGCTGGAGAGGTTCTGCCGCACCATGTGGGAATCTTCCCCAGCCGGCATCAAACTCTCGTCATTGCTGCTGACAGCTCCACAACGCAGCGCTCAACCGCTGCACCACCAGGGAGGCCCCAAAGCTATATTTTCTATACGAGAAATCACTCTCAATACCACTCCTTTCACTGAACCTCTATTAGTGCTCCCAATTCAATGCAGTTTGTTGCAATCATCAATAATTGTTCCTCTGTTAGGGTATGTACATTATTCAGCCTTAGTTTAGAATTCTTTGTGAATTTATCTTGCTCCCTAAAAAGTTGAGTGAATGAGCATTTCTCTTTAGAATTCTTAAATGGCCTGGCAAACAACACATGGACTAGGGTAAAGCGAGTGAGGCACCCAGTTGACGACATTTAAGGACACACTCGCTCTCAGGTGCCAGCTGCGCTCACAAGACCTCGAGAACTGTGCCTCCTTAAATGCTGCTTCCTGTGCACCTCACTCACCTAGTCCTGGTTCTGACCCTGTGAACAAAGTAACTATTCAATACATTTTTGACACATTCAAGAGAATTTCACATTTTGCATGGGGGTGGAAATTATCCAGCATTACATTTTCGCTAGCATTATTACTCATCTGACATACCTCACCCACTTTTCTCTTAACCTTTCCCTCTTCATCTTTAAGTCATCCATCAATAGACAAAATTATAGAGAGTTTTTGTTGATAAAGTGATTCTAAAAATCTTTAAATCTCATTTCTCAGCAAGGAGGCACGGTAATAACTCTGCTACGCAATACATTCAGAAATAACATGGAATTGGGTGGGGGGTGGTGAGGATTGAATTTGCACTCATTTACTTATAGTTTCATAGTTCAGTGTCTGTTGTGGAGCTGGAATTATACAACTCATTATCTAGGTCAATCTAGTAAGCCATCTTGTCAGCACAGATGTGCTACTTTTGCGCTAGAATTCTCAGCGGTAAAGTTGTCTCCAACCTGGCACCTATTATTAATAAGTGTTAAATAAATAAATTAGAGAAACAATTAAATCAGTGAAGCCTCCAAAATAAGCACAATAGGCTATAAATATTGTATCTTCACTTTATTTGAAATTTTTGGTTAGTTACAATTACGGGAGATCTGTATTCACTTTGTTTTTATGCTGGTGTTGGCTCGTTGGCTGTAAGCAACAGAAACTGAACATTTTTAGAAAGGAATATCAGATCATGCAAACAAACATCTAGAAGAAAAGCATAGAAACAGGCTGGACGCAAGACAGCTCCAGAGAACAGTAAAATAAGAACATGTGTCTATAGTTATATTGAGCCACATAGAGATGAATCTACACCAAGTTTTCCTCAAAGTATCTGTGACAGGGTAATCCCCAGGGAAAGAGGGGGTTCCAGATTCCCTTCCCCACCATGGGCAGGAGGTGAATCTAGAAAAGAATGAGAGAGGAAAGAAAACCTGACTAAAGAGAAAGAAGGAGGTCAAGAAGGAGACCTGGAGGGGAAACATGGAGCAGAGAGGCATGTGAAGAAGCTACACTTGCTCGGCCTTGAACTGATACATGGAAGGAGACACTTGAAACATGGTTGAGAGGCCGTGGGCAGGCTAACAATGGCAGCATTTATCTTGATTTTGATTTTATTCTTTTCCGTCCAGACTTGCCTGGCTCTTCTGCCCCTTTCCTCTGGTTCCCCACCAGAAGGCGCTTTAGGCTTATGGCAAGCTTTGGGGCCTCAGTAGTCCTGTTTCGGGCCAACCCTGTTTGGCTGGGAGTTTATCCACAAGGGGATGGGTAACTTTGGTTATTTCATGTGAAAACTATTTTAACTATATTCTTTCTGTGCCCTTTATTGCACACTAATTGTATTAAAGTTCTTTTCTATTGAAGATCTTACTCACTAGATTATGTTTTGTCTTGATGTAGTAGGTGGCAGAACCTATTTAGAGCCGGCAGTTTTGGGAGTCTCAGGGTGCCCCTCACTCTGTCCTGTAACGATTCCACTTAATTTTCATCTCTGCATTATTCTGCTTTAGACTAATTACTAGAACTGTGGGTTGATTTTCTAGTTATCCCTTGTCTAAGAGAAAGCAAGGCATTCTTTTCAAAAGTTCTGCAAACTCTACACAAGAACAACAGATGTCCATTTCTTTTATGCAGCTAGACTCTGACAGCCTTCATGTTCCACTTTACACATATTCCGGGCCACTTGCCAGTTAGTATTGAACATGAGCAAATTCATAACCATAACATTTTGCTGTAGCAGTCACGTCACATTTGGAATCACAAAAATGTAGTCAAGAGGTGGACAATTGGGTGAATTTGATTGAAAAAAACCTGGGAATTATTCTATTTTATTTCAACTGTTTGACTTCTCAGAGCATAAAGCGGCATCTGATAACAAATGGATCTGACTAATCTGTCTGTGAATTGTGTTGAAATGATTTTGCCAATAAAAGGAGAGAGTGAGAATGTTTATGACAGATTTTCTAAACCCCAAGTTCTTAAACTAGCTCCTTTCCCTCTGAATGGTCCTTGGACAATATCTACAATCCAGAGAAACTAAGCGCAAGGACATTTTATTATTAATTAATAATGTTACTAATTATTTGTTAATTTTATTATTAATTGGAACATTTATTATATAATAAATAATTATTATTGATTGTACTCCAGGTACCAATGTAAACCTTCAAAGAGATGGGCAGGAAAATATAGAAGATTCTCTTGTCTGGTTTATTACAGCTAAGTAGCCTGTAACTAATGCATGCAGAGAGGTTTGTTTTTCTACTTCTCTGCAGTGACACGCCTGATCTTACCCTCAGATTCAAGGGAGGTCCAATGGCCATTTCCATCCTTCCCAGTCAGAAGCTAATGAAAGCCAAAAGAGCATAAGATTTGGCTCAAATGTCTAAATTTCAGCTGCCCAAGGCGACAAGGGTCAAGCCTTTGCCATGATATAGATATGCTTCCAAGATAGTCGCATCTAAACCCACCCTAAGCAGAGGAACTAGGACCAGCTTCTTGGGTTTTCAGCCTTTGTGGTGGTTCTGTGCTCCGTGGGACCTCACACTTGGTGTCCTCTCTTGAAGTTGTTGATAATTTGCACATGGACGAAAGGCTCATGTTTTTGTTTGCATATGATATAAGTAAGTCTGAGAAAGTCAGAAGCAAAGAAACTGTAATAGCTGATATCTGGGAGCCCTTAGACCCCCAGGTACAGCAACATTTTTTCCCTTTAAAGAAATATCATCTGATGATACTCCAACCAGGTGCAAAATCCTAGAATTTGTGCCACCTATACTCAACACACTCTCTTCTTAGGAAGAACAGCAGAGGTAGTGGATGGATGAAAACAATAGAAAAGAACCACAGCATTCTCATCTAGGTACCACTGTTCATCCTAGCCTTCGTAACTAGACCTTACGTACATTGACTTGTCCAAGACGTCAGTTTTGTAAAACATGAATTTAGAAACTCACCATTGTTCTCCAATGGTGAGTGTTGACTTCTTGGAGGAATTGCCTTTTTTTGTTTGTTTGTTTTTATACAATAAACTTTATTCTTAATTTATTCAATCATTTGTATGGAAGCCTGAAGAATACTTTGCTAGATTCAAGAGAAAATTGAGCTTTATATTGGACTCAGAGCTTGGTTTAGATTACAGATGAGTACGGAATGCTGGATCTCATAGTAGAATAGAACTCTGTTAAAACCAGATATTGAAATTTGTTGTTCATCTGTTTGAAATCCTTCAATAGATTCCCATTGCAGAAAATTGAATAAGACATGAAAATTAATTTCTGACTAACGTATACTCATAGTCAAACCTTGGTATAGTTACTACATACTAAGAGAGGCCTTTCTTGTCATTCCAAACCATATCAGAATGCTCTCATCCTTCTCTCTTAAGGTGTCTGTTGTGTCACATTACTGTAGTGCTGGTTTTTCATTGCATACTTTGTGTTTAGTTACTTGGCATCTCTCTCCTTTGTCAGATTATAAGCTTCTTAAGGGAAACAACCGAACTTTGTTCCTTCTCCCATGTATGTCAGGCATTCATCATGGTTCCTGCAAGTCCACAAAGTAAGAAGTCCATAAATATGCATTTTTTTCAAGTATGAGTTTATGCCCTGTTTTCAAAGTGGTGTCAAGTACAAAGACCCTAAGGTCTTTGGAAGATTTGAGGATGAGAAAGAAGGGTCAGTATTCCTGGACACAGTAAGTTAGGGCTTATGACCAAGGAGGAAGAAATAGAGATTATGAGAGACATAGGACCCATGTCAAGTAAAGGCCTTATACCAAGGTAAGAAATTGTGATGGGAAACCACTGGAATGTTTTAAGTTGCGGAGAGATATACTGAAAACAGCATGCTTACTATTACACTGTAATATGTTGGTACATTAATTTAAGTTCTGAAGCATAAAGCTTAATACAGTACCATTTAACATAGAGATGGGCAAACAGTTCTATAAATACTGTAAATACTGTAGTAAATACTGTAAACTTACCAGATCAAATGGTCTCTGTCACAGCTCTTCGGCACTCTCACTGTGGTGCAAAAGTAGGCATAGATAATACTTAAATGAATAGATGTTGCTATGTTCCACCAAATATTTATTTAGAATATAGGCCAATCAGCCATAGTTAGCTGATTTCTGGTCTACTAGAAAATGGAATTATGTGCACCAATATAATATGGGATGCATATTAAAAATGTAGATTCTTGTGTCTTCTTGAATTTAAATCTCTGGGTCCGAAGTCTAAGAATCAATATTTAACAAGTTTGCCCTGAAGAATTTTGTGCATGACTGAGTTAGGAGCTGCTGGTCTAGAAACCCTGTCCAACCTGTTGGTCCATGTCCAAAGTACTGAAAGTGTAACTAGTGGGTCAACGGTAGCACATCAGGCAATTTCTCTGGGTAGAAGGACTAAATTCGGGATGCTCTGTATTCAGTTAAGGGCAGAGGCAGGTTGTAAGAACTGGCCCCCAAATTGGAATGGATTGTGCCAGAAGACTGTAAAGAGGAGGATCTTGTTTGTGGCAAGGGGAGAAAGCTCGCTTAGATAAAGCTGAGAAGATCAACCTCCCTTTGAGCAGCCTGGTTTTAATTATTGATGCTAAAAATACATTTCCCTTAATTGTTTTGTGAAAATAAGTTAAATAAAGGATAAAGCTATTCCATACATGCACAGGCAAACATTACACTCTTTTCACATAAACACTGCGATGATTCCTCAGAGTGTTCCTTTTCAAATTTGGTTGCAAAATAACACCCACGGAATGTATTTCCAACCACAAAATACTGTGACAGTAAGCAGACAGCACAGAGAGCCTGTTACGCTATATAGATTGCAATGATTATATTGCAGAAGCAGTTGATGCATTTGTTGGTGTTCATTCTATTTCACATTTGCATTTAAATTCCTGTGGAACAAAGATAAGATAAAGAGGAAAACAAATGATGCTTATTTGTTGTCGTATTGAACTCCTATTATAAGTATTGCTTTAAAAGAGGGTGAAGCTTTGCAAGGAAGCATTCCACATGTTCTTTATAAAACATCAGATACACATTCAATCATCACCTAGAAATATTCAGGAAAACATATCCCTAGGGCTTTAATAAAATCATAAATCAATGAGGAATAACCCCAAATGTGGTTGAATACAAGGAGCAAATGAAATACTCAGTACTCTTTGTTTGACACATTTATCCACATTTTATTGATACATATGAAATGTAGAACCGCGTTTGAGTTTTGAAACACTATCCTTCTTATTCCAGGCATTCTTTTAAAGCATTGCTTGATATTCACGTTTCTTCTTTCAAGTTATATGCACATCCCCAGCATGATCCTTTGATGAGTTTATGCAGATCATTTCTACATCCAGGGTATTTCTTCCTGCTCCTCCAAGCTCTGTTTTTTTGGGATCTGAGGAAAGCATAGTTTAGTGGAGTTTAATTCTATAGCCTAGTAAGTGGATGTTGGATTCCTCTATATGTGCAAGCAGCACACCTGCCTCTCATATGATGCATTTGTCATCCAGAAACCCAGAAGAAGGAGAAACTGCCACCTTTTTCTTCCAAGTTACAGGTGGCATATCACAGCTTTGAGTATTTTGACCATTATCTTAAATATCACACTCATTTCTATAAATATACCCAGAAGAAGATCAAATTCAGAAATTCAGTGAATTCTGAATTATAGTTTATTATCTCAGATGCATCTGAACTCATATAACAATTTTTTTTCTGACTTTACTATGTTTTCATGCAAGAAAATAACATAAGTCAAATTGTATTCTGCAGGCTGGCAGTGAAATCCCGGAGGCAATCCTCAAAAGTGGGGTCTGAAGAACTCTTCCTAAGAGACAATCCATAAACTTGTCAAATTAGGAGAATCACATGTAAGGACTAATACTTAGCTATCTCTCTTCTTGGGCATGTAAAGATATACTGGCATATTAAAGGCTCTGAGAAGTCCTGCAGAGACACAGTCTAACATCTGGCACTGAAAATTGTATTCATGGGCACACACATTCCACAATCTTTCTCTAAGTATGTACTAGTAAATGGATTCTCCTTCTTTCTTACACTTTTGATAGGTATATTTATTCACCATTCATTCAGTAAATATTTGAGGAGCTTCTCTGGGCCAGGGACTCTCTGATGATTGGGACAGATCAAAATATGTAGCTTAGTGACTAATGTTAATAAATTATATTTAAAAATCAAAAGCATTCCAATACATCACATATAAAGCCTTAATTCATATGTTCAGAAAATATGCCAAGTACCATATACGTTTCCTTACATGTCATTAGGGCACCTTAAAGTGTGCAGTTACCTTAATTATTGTTGTGACTCTCCTTAAAGTACTGACATTTCAATAACTTGCATTTAAGAGATGTAGAACCATAAGGAGGGACATCCGAAAGCATTCATTCTAGCCTCTTGCAGTAGCTAAACTACTGTGCTCTAAACTAGTAGTTTCAAATGGTTTGAATATCAGATCACAAATACACTGTTTTAATAAGTCACCCATCTTAGAACACAAATGTAGAATTATAAAAACATGGCCCTTTTTTTTCCGTTTGCAAGGTGAATTGTGTTGGAACACCTATTTTTAGAAATAGTATTTTCTAAGTTTATATCAGCTTCCAGCCACAGTTTGGAATGGCAGAACAAGGAAAAGAGCCATTCTCTTTTTTTTGGTATTTTTTATTGTTATTTATTTATATCTTTTACATTATTGTGTATTCCCCTTGGGTAACCCACCACCAATTCTTATCCTCACTCATACATAGCCAGTGCACTTCACTTATGTCACCAGAACCACTGGCCAAATAAATTTGGCCACGTGGCTTCCACAATCTCTGCATACAATAGTAAACAATAGTAAAATGTTGATTAATAGTAAAATGCATAAGAGAAAACCAAGAGGCGATTTAGGAGGTTTGTCTCACTTAACCTTGCCTGCAGGGGTAAAATTTCCTTCAGGTCTGACTATATTCTGTGGTATTGACAACATCCTTAGGATCTTGGGTGTCTCTCCCTCTGGTCTGGCATGGATCTCTCAGGCCCTCCACTGCTGGTTGCCAGCAGCTTGCAAGCTTTTGAAATCCTTACAACTAGAAAATCCAGCAGAAGGGAGTGAGCTCCATGTTAATGAGAATCACGCTTGATACTCCTGGGTGGGCTGACCCATGTGCTTGAGCTGCAGCCCATCAGCTGCTGAGGGGAATAGAGTGGCCTGATGGGCCAGGCTTGGGAGAAGTCCCCATTCTGGACTTCACATAGACAGAATAGCAAATGAGATGGGGGACAAGGACTGTGGTTTTTCCAAAAGGAAATCGAGGTGCAGCTACCCAAGAAAGGGGAATTGATGCTAGGCAGGCAAAATCAACAGCTACACAGGAGTTTGTTTTTTTTCAAGTAAACATTTATATAGAACCATGAGGTGTAAACTAAACTAACAGATGGACTTTTTTCTTATCTGGGTTTGGAGTGAAAGGATCCAGAGCACAGCTCATTGAGCCACCCTGCTCAGCTCATGAGGGAAACTGACCATCTATTTTGAACTTCTTGGAATGATCCTGGTTTATGTCCATTGTCAAGGGTAATTACTACTAACACCCCATTGACTCTCAAGTGTTCTGGTTTGCTTGGTGAATTTTAGGTTTGCTGAGTCTTAGGGGAATCTCAGATCTATTGTTTGTACATCAGATACAGCACAAAACTCTAACTCTACTCCCCGACCCCCAAAGGAATTCATTTTGACAAATAGTTATGTTTCACCTGAATCATGTGAAGATCTGGGGACAGTTTAATTCTAATCTTCATCTCCCATTTTACTTGCTTCTCCTACAAAATTAAACTACTGTTATCATCTTGTACAGCTATGATTTGTAGCAGAGTCACCCACCGTGAACAAATTCCATGTCTATCATTGTTTCATAAATCTCAGCCTTTCTCCTCAGATACACTTCATCTTTCTGAACTATTCCTTTGGAAACTGGCTTCTCAAAGTATGGTCCACGGACCTCCAGCAGCAGCAGCACCTGGGGGCTTGCTAGAGCTGCGTAATCTGGTGCCCACTGAATCGGATGCTATAGCTTAACTAGATACACATTGAAGGTGGAGAGACATGATTTTAGAGCAGTGGTTCTCCATGCTGCATGCATGTTAGAATCCGTAGGTGGCTTCTAGACCTAGGCATCAGTACAGATATTTTTAGAGATAGAGTTAAAATAAATAACATGGCTCTTTCTCATACCAACTAAATTAGTATCTCTGGGCATGGGGTTGCCCTCTAGCAGTTTCTTTAGTTGCAATCAGTTATGACAAAGTCTGTTTTTTATTTGCTTGTTTGAAAAATACTAATCATTGAATAATATTAATCATTGAATAAGCTAGTTATTCAATTCAAGGTTGATATATATTTTCCCCGCAGTGATTTAAAAGATTTTCACTCTTTTCTGGCTTTAATTGTTGTTGCCAGGAAATTTGAGAATAAACTCTTTTCCTTTGTAGACAGTACAGTATGAGTTTTTAATTTCTGGGTGCTGTTGTGGTCTCTTTGTCCTTGATAATGGTGCAGCTTTACTTCTATGACTAGCTATATTTTTCTTTCTTTTTTTTTTACATTTAGAATATATAGTTTTTCCTTAATTTAAAGATTTGAATTTTTAAACCCTTTTGAAACTTTCTTGGTCATATAATTGTCTCAGACTATAGCCATTCTTTTTTGTTTTTCTGGAAAATAAGTTAGATCCAAGTCATTTTCATTTTATCATCCTCTGTGTCTCTTAATCGGTCATATTTTAATCTTCCTGGTTCTTCAGCATGCTGGATAAATTTCTTATATCATCCAATTCTAATATTCTACTTTAATACATACTTAGAGTTTTTACTTCATTTTTCAATTCCTGAATTTCTATTTAGTCTTTCAAGACGTCCCTTTTATCATCTGAGTAATCTTTTTTCAATAGTGTCTTGCTCCTAGCTCATTATTTCAATTCATTTTTTTTTTTAGAATTTTATTTATTTATGTATACAAGCTGGGGTACAGGCCAGAGGCGCGGGCGGCGAGAGGGTTCACCAGAGACAGAGTGGGGAGCAGAACAGGCAGATCAGAAATACACTGCTGAGGGGAGCAGCGGGCGAGGCAGGAGAGGTCGGCCGCACCATGTGGGATTCTCCCCAGCTGGGTGTCGAACCTGCATCTCTCACGGCCGACAGCTCTACAGCGCAGCGCAGCCACCCGGGAGGCCCTCAATTCTTTTAAAAATATTAAAACATAGTTATGTTACAGTATAAATCTCATAATTTCAGTATCCAGTTTTCTTTTCCTGTTGTGTCTGCTGATTACTGCACATGGAAACCAGTTTCCTTATATGCTTTGCAATTTTGGAGAGTGAGTTTATGTTATCTGTAATATAGCTGTGAATATTTTCTGAGCTTAAGGTGTATTTCATCCTTGTAGAAACATTCCATCCTTACAGAAAAGTTTTTTTGGTTCCTGCCAGGTTCTATAAAATGCAACCAAGTCAAAACCACTTTGATTTCTTTGGTTCCCTGATATATGCTGGTTATATAAATTTTGAATCCCAAATTTACCTGAGGGCAAGCCTGTGGTGATAAATTTTGCGGAAGGTACTTTTGTTTCCACATAGAATTCAGCATTAGATAAACAAATTCCTTTATGACTTCCTTTGCTCACTGGTGAATTTTAATTTTTTTTTTTAATTTCAACCTTTCCCAGGAGGAGAGTGACCCAGTATCAAGTCATTCCTGCTGTTAGTCAGTCAAGTGAGGGTCAGCGTTCGCCTTGCTCAGGGCCACACAGTACCCGGGAGGCAGAGATGACAAAAGGGCCCACATCTTCTCTTGTCCAGTCATTTTCTCTCAGACAAAACAAGCTGTAATATAGTAACGCCTTCTTCTAATAAGAACGGCTTCACCTTTGCCTCCACTTGGACAAGTAACAGCAAGATTCAGTTATTCCTCATGGTTAAGTTTGATGAATTATAGAAATAGGTTACTTAGATATATTTTAAGAATCATAAGAACATAAAAAAGTCATATGGGATAAGACTTATAGTCCACACTATTCAGTATTTTGTCTTTTATAGTAGCACCAGGGGACACGAGTGTGACATGATGATAGTTGCCCTCCATAATATTGTCCTCAAAGGGGGCATCCCTAACTGGGAGAGATCTATCATCCAAGAATTTCTCTAAACCTCTCCTGAACTCTCATTATATTTTTGGTTTGTACAACCTTAAGGCATGGCTTTATATGGAATTGATCTTATACTAGTCAGAACATGGACTAAATAACCCTGAGGTCCTTTTAAATATGATTTTAAGTATCATAAATCTCATTGTGTAAGTAGACTCTGCAAGCAGAAGGCATATAGTGTTGAGCACGGGTGCTGAATTCCTACAGCCCATGTTCAAACACAGCCTTTGTCACTGGGTCCTCGTGTGTGACCTTGGACAAAATACTTCACTGTTAGGAATCTGTGTTTTCTGTTCTTGAAATGGGTAAGGATTTCAACATTATCATAGGGTTTCTATGAAAAATGAATAATACATATACAGTTATATAGCAGTCTTACCCTAGCAGTGAAGTGAAATGATTTGATATTGCTATTTTTATTATTGGTAATGGATCAGTATCCCCACTGTAGTCACAGACACCGCAAAAAAAAAGGGCCTATCACTACATTTCGTATTTTTTAAGCATCTGAATGATAAGGGGAAGAATAAGATGTGAGAGGGACAAAGTTACCAGTATAACTTCAAACTATTTGGAGGTTTATGGATACCAGCATTACACAAAATATATCACTGACCTTTTCAGAAACAATCAGAATGTTTTTGGTTCTTTTGTAGGAGTCCTGAATTTTGAAAAAAAGGTACACACTAACCAAGTAAATAAGGTCACTTGCGGTTCCCGGATTTTACCCTTATATAAATTGACTCAGATATTAGGTCATTGGGTTCCCTCAATTATCTTATTTTATTTTGGCCAAAAAGAAAAAAAGTATATGGCATATAGTAGTGCTAATGTTAATAAAATTGAATGGTTTTCCCTGGAAAGTGGCCTCTCCACTCTTTCTTAAATGTCTCAGGCTGCCCCGGCATTTACTTTGCACTAGTAACAACACTCAATTTTCATTGACATTATCTTCTAAATACAATCAGATCAAAAATCACCAACCATTCTCATTCCTCTCCTGCAAGCAGATAATGCAGGACAGGGTCTAGCCGATAACTTCCACTTCAGTAACCTCCGATTCCACTACTTGAAATGCTCTGTGTGGTTTTCCACTGGACCAGAGTCAGAGGTACTCGTGTAAAACAGGTGATTCCCATCAGCAAAGATGCAAGACGTGGCATTTTGCCTTTAATTGGACTTTCCCCCTGCTGGGTGCAGAGACTGAATTGGTAGGTCCCAGAGGGTGGCTTCTACCAACTGGAGCCTGCACCAGCAGGGACCTTCCCAGGCACCAGTTTATTGTGTTCCCCGGGGGGTTGTGCTCAAATCTGTGGGTTGGAAGGACTTGAAGTGAAACTTGTAAGAAATGGTAGTGAGCATTTAGGATGTTCTATCTCAGTTCACCTAAGTGTTGGCTGTGTTTTGTGACACTTTCAACTCCAGACTGAATCTACTTCGGCTTGCTGACAGAAATCAGAAATTGTTCTTCAAACGCTCAGTATGTGAGTGGCCTTTAGCAGGTTGCTTAATCTCACTATGCCTCAGTGGCCACATCTGAAAAATGGGAATAAATATTATTTAAAAATAATCACTCATTTATGGGTATTGATATCTATAATTTAATCCCTGTGGCAGCCTCTACTAAGGTATAGATTCACATGTGGTGAGGTCGCCAATCCTCAGGCTAGATCTGGAAAGCAAAGTGGGCAATTGAAGGTGTTTTCAACTTAGTCTAAATTCAACTTTTATATGTCCTTATGTTTGAGGTAGGAAATACCATGTTGCTATAGCTGGATAAGTCCTCATTTTGGAAGAGAATAAATCCCACATGGTAGATTTTTCTTTCACACATTCAGAATAACCAACCATCCAGGTTTGCCTGAGACTGAAGGAGTTTTTAGGATGGGGCACTTTCTGTTGAAAACCTGGACCCATCAGTCACCTGATAGGTCATACTTCTTGCAAGTACTGTCAGGCACTGAAATCTTATGAGCTCTTGAGAAATCCATAGGACTTGTGTAAATTCAAAAAATCCTTTAGTGGAGAAAGTGCTATGGAAGTGTGAGGGAGTGATACATGCTAAGAGTTGCTTTCAGCTTCAAAAGAAACTCAGTGCCTAACTAAATCTGATTTAAAAATAAACTCTTTGAGTCTGGAGGTAAATGGCTTCTGGATTAGTTGAGGAGTTCAACAACGTTTTTGAGGACTGAAAAAAGAATCTTTGTATCGATGTTGGCTATGTTTCTCCTTAAAGGGACGTTTGGCTTCATCCCCAAGCTTCTTACTCTCCCATGGAAGCATCTATGACAGGAAAAGGAAGCATGGTGGCGAGAAAAGGGAAGTGTACCTTCAGCACCTGTCTTTTCTCATTAGGGGGTACAGTTTTCCAAATTATTTGACAGAACTGAGTCATCTGCCCACTTATCGATCAAGCAAGCAAGTGCATGGAATTACTGGGCAATTCAACAAAACGTAAGCCAGTCACTGGACTGAAGGAGAGGTCAGTCTTCTCTGGGTGCCTTTTAGAATGAACAAGAATGGATTTTGGTTAGGAAAGAGGAGGAGGGTTGGAGAAATAACGAGTGGCTATTGAGTCGGCAGACAGTATCTGCCACACTCAAGGAAAAGTGAACAGTCTGTCTTTCTAATATCCATTCTCATTCTTTAGGCAGCCATTTATCACACAGATGTAATTTCTCCTTGCTATTGCTCTCCCAAGTACCTGAGTATAATAGGAATATGGCAGATGTACCATCTTCTATCAGTGGGTATAAATCACAGGCCCAAGAAATTCATATGAAACTTCTACATATCTCAGTTTCTCTATCTGCCACTTAAGATATGGCCCCAAGCCTTCTAAACTAGAATTCTAACTGAGGAAAACACAGTAAGGAGCTCTCCGTTCTGAAGTTTATTCCTTGCCTGCAAATCAAATAAGATATTGATCTTTCATCTCAGGAGAAAGTCTTTCATTGGAACTTTGATGCTCCAATTCTCATAACAAAGTCCCCAACAAAGAAAATATGATCTTATTTTCTCACCTTTGAAAATCTTTCTCAACTTCCAGAGTTTCTCCCTCTCTGTGAGCTGAATGTTTACACTCTTCCCTTGTTCCTGGGGTGCTTTGTTTATTTACAGATGAGAGTTCAAGGTCATCCAAGCACATCTTCCTTAGCTCCATCAAGATCCCTTTATGAAAAAAAAAAAAAAAAACAGAAATCTAGCTCTTGTGTAAATGATCAAACCCTTGTTTATCAGAGACTTGCCTTGTGTTATCAAGGTTTGTTGTCTCATTTATACTTCTCTGTCTCTTAGGAGGGTGTTTTGTAGGGTTTCATTAACTAATGATTATAGTGTTTAATACATTTTAGAAATGTTCCACAAACGTTAAGTGCTATTGCTCCTTGGGTCATTCCCCATTTGCATTAATTCGACTTCCAGCGTCATCCATGTCTCTAATGGGGGAGTAGGTTCCCTGAGTATTTTTTAACTTCTTAGGGGAAAAAAAAGATGCCAATGCAGAGTGAGGTTTCTTTTTCTTTTCTGCATTAAGATGTTTCTTAAAACCTTTTTGGAAGGCCTTGATTGAGAGTGATCTGCAAAACAGTGACTTAGGAAAGCTTGATGTATACAATATTTGGTTGTGGGTTAAAGAATAAGATAGCAGGCATACAGTCCTACGCATACATTTAACCAAACCATTTGAAGTTTTCAGACTGGTTTTTAAAAGTAAAAATAGCAGGAGTTGTTTCCAGGTAATCTAGTATGATTTGGGTGGAGTCCTACCTGCCAGGATTATCAATGTATTTGTGAATATGAAGTGTATGGCTTTATGTATTTCTAGAGCTGTTTATGGCTTCTATTTGTGCAGAGATAACTTTAAAATTTTACTGTTTGTAGTCTTTGGGGAAAGTCCTCCATAAGAAGTATGAAAATAGAAAATCCTCATTTCACGCGTCAGGTGACTATAGCGTCCCACAAAAGAAATACTCGAATATCTCTTGTCCAAGACGAACAACACATCAAGAAGAGGGGAACACATCAGGCTGATTTGTTCTGTCCCCTGAAGACAGTAAGGTGGAGGAAGTACAAAGAAAACAAAAGGCATATGCATATTAGATGGCATGAGGAATTGGTTTAAACAAAGCTTTGAACATCCCACTCCCAAGTATTCTATTTTGTCAGGTTTTTTTCCTGATATGCTGCTCTCATTTCTTTAAACTACAGTCACACCTCACACCTGCTGAGTTTTTTCACCTCTGACTTCAAATAGGACAGAAGAACATCCATTTCCTACTGGTTGTAGTTGCTAGTGATGAGGGCAGGGTAGTAGATGGGGAAGTGAACACCTGTAATTAAGCATAAGGGCTTAAAATACAGCTTTCAAAAGAGGAACATTCTTAGACAAACCAGTGATTGTAGGTCATAGGCTGTGTGTTCCATGCTAATAATTGCAAAATCCATTGCTGTCCCTTTTGAGTTTTTTTTAATAAAAGACTATTAAACTGAATAAAAGCTTAATAAGTAGATTAGTTAGAACAATAGTCCTCATGAGAATGTTTTGATTCTGAGTATAGCTGCTAAAGATAACCCTAAATGCAATCAGGTTTAGCTCCCTGCATGTGTGAAAGGAAGGTAATACCTTCAGAGATTTTGCCAACAGATGACATTATTTTTTAAGTATCTCTTTCTACATTTAAATTAGTCTTTCCTCTGGGCACCAGCAACAAAACCTTTGTTAAGAATCACCAGAGAAACAGAGCTCTGAATAAATGCTCAGTGGAAAATTATTTTTGAGAATTTGGTTTTAGATGTTTCACATCAAAAAGATGGATGGCCGTGCATCCAGGAGGGAGTGCTTTGTGATTCTTCTCTGTCCTCTTTGTAATTTTAAGGATCAAAACTCCCAGGTGGCCAGAGATAAGGACAAAGAGAGCAGTGCAATTTTACTAAACATATACACATTATAAAGGGCAATGTAATCCAATGTCAGCGATGGTGTAGCCACATCCTGTCATCTCTGTTTCATTTTTATTAGTTTTGTACCCTTTCTCCAGGTGTACTCATGCTCTCCTCCCCCACCCCTCCCATGTGCCTGTCTGTCTGTCTCCCTCCCCTCCTCTTGACTCCCTCCCCTCCCCCTAATTATTTTTCCTGTGCACAGAAAGACCTGTATGATACTCAGGAAAAGCCCATTCATAAACATAAGCATCCAAATTGTCACAACAGGTTACACGAGCTGTTCTCAGACGCCTGCTAGGCAGCTCTGGCATGTTCCAGAGAACCCCTCCTTCTGGTCTGTTCGGCAGTCTTTCCTCGCTCATCATGTGGCCTTTCCATTTCGTTCCTCCTCCTTTGTTGTCTGCCAAACCCCACTGCATTACCTCATAAACTCAGACTCCATTTGGATAGGAGAAAGTGGGGAGCCTGCGCTGTCCCAAACACGTGAGTTTATCAAGTCCCCAGATGAAGTAGGAGAACTCTTTTTATTTGCCTGTCCAAATGTGACAATAACTGTGGAATCTTGACATCTTGTCTGCCATATTTGAATTCAACCTTTGGCCCCACAGTTATCAAAGTATAAGGAGATGCAAGAAGTCACTAAGATGATTTGGTGACACACATATATCCGATTCCACAGCCCCATCATGATCACTGTTGGACATTTGCTTTGTAAAGCTATTGTGAATTAACAAAAGTATTTTGAAAGTTTGTTGTTCTATAATAGCTCTGAAAGAATTACAAAAGCATTTGAGGATCCAACAGCAAAGTGTAAACACGTTTAGTAAGCATATCCATGAAACTGGCTAGGAATCATTCTCTATAATTTTATAAAGACAGAACATTATAAGCTAACATGTTGGAACTTTTTTCAAAGCCAACTAAAGCCACAGTCATCTGGGTCACTCTATAGAACCCCATAGGCGGGGCTCATCCCCAGCGTTCTCAGCCACAGATTGGTGAGGCCCCAGCTGGTATACATTTTCAAAGTTCCCCGAATTCTGACTGCCCAGCAGTCTTAAGAACCGTGAAGCTGGGCCTCCCTAGTGGCGCAGGGATAAAGTCCCAGAACTATCACGGCAGGGGTGCCCCACAGCCTGAGTTCAATCCCCAGCCAGGGAGTTGACCCACATGGCGCAGCAGATCTCTCCTATCTTGCCTGCCACTCCCCTCAGCAGTGTATTTCACTCAATCTACCTGTTCTGCTGCCCATTCTCTCTGGTGAAACCTCTCACTCACTGCACCTCTGGCCTACACCCAAGTTCTTCAATGCATAAATAAATAAATAAATGTTAAAAAGAAAAAAAAAAAACCATGGAGCTATTTTATTTGATATTGAGATTTTAATATCTGTCTGTATGAATACATATATAATGTCTATTTACCCAGTCTCTTTATAAATGTCCACTTCATATCATGTTCATTCATTAGAACATCAACAAATATATGTATATTATCTATAAAACAAATTCATAGCTGTGGATGTACATATCAAGAAGGTTCCAAGAAATATTATAGACAGAATAGCTACAAATATTTTCCTAAAATTATTTACAATTCTTGAGCTATACGCTCTGCCTATAATATAAAGGTTACAAACTCCCTGAGAGATAAACACTTAAATAACCATGGTAGTTATCCTTTATTAAGCTCACTCTGGGTACAGCCTGCTGGGATAACTGTCTTTCATGCTTTATGTCATTTAATCCTCACAACAAACCTGTGAAACCAGGGCTTGCACTTGTGCTCTAATGTAAGGTATCCATTCTTTAAAAATCTGGTTACATGCAACATCATGTCCTACAGAAAGAATGGTAGTAGACCGTGAACGAAAGTGGGGGCCGACTGTTCAAAACCTGTGCAGCTTTGGGCCTCCCTGGTGGCGCAGTGGGTTAAGTAGCAGCACTATGAAGCTACCCAGAGCCACTGCAGCATGAGTTCAATCCCCGGCCAGGGAGCTTCCCAAATGGTGCAGCAGACCTCTCCTGCCTCACCCATTGCTCCTCTCAGCAGTGTATTTCAGTCAATCTGCCTGTTCTGCTCCCCACTCTGTCTCTGGTGAATCCTCTCACCTCCCCATACCTCTGGCCTACACTACAGTTCTTGTATGCATAAAGAAACAAATCTAAAAAAACAAAACAAAAAAAAAAAAAACCTGTGCAGCTTAGGAATCAGAGCATCAGCAGCATGACGACCATCCTGAAAAACAAAAGGTTAAAAGTAAATTGGTTTAAGTGTATGGAAGGCATAAGTTACTGAGTTTTGGAAACCAAAGCAAACTACTTCCATCAGGGAGCACCTGAGGATGAATCTTTCTAAGACAGCATGGCGCCTGCATGAGCCAGAGTAAGAATGTGGGTCGGAGTTAGTCACAGGGTCACCACCCCACTCTTCTGCACCTTGCTGCATTCAGTTGCATTTTTGTTTCCCTGCTGTCATTCCTCACCCAGAACATTAAGGTACTGGGGGAAATTATGTATTAATGGAATTTTAAATTGTACTAGCATTCTTTGGTTTGCCAATGCTCTATCAGTTTACATGAAATAAAGAAGCACCTGTTTAGAAGTATACTCTGTTCTAGTTTATTCCTGTCCTGCAGATGAGGAAATACTGTGGATAGAGGCATTCTTGGAAAGGAGCAGTTTCATTAGACCTGCCCTTCCCCTTCCTGCACTATTTTTCTAGTCTTCACATGTGGGGGAGAGACTCATTTAGGTGGAGGTGTGATGTCAAGCAAAAATAGGGCTCGCAATGTGTTTGTCATTAGGAGACAATGTAGAAATCAAAAGAATATATATTTTGAATGTAATAATAGAGCTATAGGAAGGCTCTTTTTTCTTATCCTAAGATATCTTAATGACTTTCATCTCCACTTGTATTTTTCAGTTTTATCATGTGTTAAGTCATTGTTTACCTTAAGTGATATTCAGCAACTCCCTGTGGAGATGGAAGAATGATTGGCCCAAGCTATACTATTACTGAGCAGTGGCTGAGTTTTGCTTTACTCCTTGCCCCAGGCCTGATTGAATGGCTTTTGGGACTCCACTGCTGAAAAACAGAGAGGTGTATGGCTTTTACTGCAATTAAGAAAGATAATAGTGCTCATTCTTGTGGTAATAATGCCCTGACTTGGTGTGGTTGAAATGATTTATTAGTAAGGGTCAAGCTCTATGTTTTTAAAGGGAGGCAGTAGCTGGAGTTGTCTGGCGTCAAGCAGTATGGGTTGGTGGTTTGGACTACTAGCTTTGCATTCAGGCATGCCTAGGTTCCTATAGATTTGACTGTCTTAGCAGTTTGGTTACTTATATTGCCTGATCTGTTTCCTGACCTGTAAAACAGGAATGGTAACTGCCCAGAGAGAGTTGTTATGAACAGAAAGTAAAATGCATGTGTTAATCTATAGTACAGAGCACAGAGTAATGTTTAATAATAGTTACTATTATTAGTAGTATGGTTTGTATTACTAGAATGTTATTTTAGAAAAAATAGATTATAAAATCCAAATAGTGCACTTGCAGAAGTTATAAATAAAAATCCACTTATAAGGTGGAAAATATTTCTCTGTGTTTATGGGTGTATGTACAAATTACCAAACTAAAGTATCTGTCAAACTGTGTCAAGTAAAATCTTTGTTCTGTATACTGAATTTTTCAGAAACCTGGGGTCTGTGTGTGCCGTATGCATGTTTGTATGATCCACCTTTTGTAAACTCTCTAATAAAAAGAATTGAGAGAACTTAGATTCAATGACAAAAGGACAACAGCATTCAGTTTTCTTACCCCTTTTGCATAAAAATATTTGAAGTAGCTACAGTAAAAGATGTATTCATCAAAGTAATGAGATAGAGAATGGAAAACAATAGGGAGTAGGGAGAATAGACAATGAATATATCAACCAGAAGGATACATAGTGCTTTCACTGAACCTCAATGTTAGACTCTATAGATTTCTAAGCATATACATTAATTTCATGGTACTTTCATTGTTTTGGTGTTTGTTTATTCTTATCAAAATGGGCATGGGGTTAGAGAAACATAGCCATTACTCAGGTAGATAAAAGATTCCCAGGTACCAAATTTTGAAATACATTTTTCTTTCCCATTATATTTTTAATCAGGGATATGAACTGGTGGCCTAAAAGATGTTCTTGATGACTTTTCTTGATAATCAAGACTTAAATGGATTTTACATGCACGTATCTAATAATGTCTTTTCATAAAAGCCAGCAGCACAGCACTGGCACCTCATTCAGCATAGATACACTCCCCTTGGCAAACTGAGGCCCAAGCATATGGCCTTCTGAGGGACTAGCTCAAGGGTGAATGAACGACAGTGCATTTTAGAGACAAGTGTTCTGACCCATCATTTCTCTCAGCAGGCTGTCCATAGCTACTTTGACTTAAACAGTCTCAAACAGTACTCTCTGAAGAAGGCATGATGTGGTGATTTGGACCATCAGTTACAGAGAGCTGATCTGTAGGATCAGAAGTAAATCCGGCTGCTCTCTTTTTTTTTTTATTGTTATTTTTATCTTTTACATTATTGTTTATTCCCCATAGGTTCCCCACCACCAATGCACACGTGAACCATCACCATAGTCCTTTGCGTTCTTTTCTCCCCCTTTTTTGGTTCCTATTGAAAGTTTATCTTCACAGATGTGAATGCAGGTATATATGCCAGGGCCTGTTTCTCTCAGAACAAGACTTGACAAACTATTGAATACACAAGTACACCAGAATATGTACCTGAGTACCAAAGAATGAGATAATAACAGAACAAATAATTCAGAAAGAAAAAACTTCAGTCAGGAAAGTTACTGAAAAATAAGACAAAAAAATTAGGCAACGCAAAAAAGAAAAATGTGCTGATTTGCATAATGGGAATCCTCTAATGAAAGGAACCATGCCAGTTTCTTAAAAGATACCAGCCCACCTTACCCAACCCCCCGGGTCCCACCTCCATACACACACACACACACACACACACACACACACACACACAATTCTAGAAGATTCTACACAACATCTGCTGACTTTGATTGGAGAGCACTATTTTTGCCTCTGGCCATGTTACCAGTGAGTGGATGCCATTTATCATGTGGCTATTCTTATACCTGCACCCATCAGTAAGACTCAACAAAGTAATTGAAACTGTATTTTATTGTTTAACATCTTGCATGTTTGGGGCAATAGGAAATATCTACTTTATATTTTTCAGTTTTTCTTTTTCTTTTTTTTTTTTGCAATGTGTTGTTTATACTGCTTTAATACTGAGAAAAAAAATTTATTATTCTAATTTCAGAGTAAAATATGGTTCCCACTAGTACTTTTGTTTGGCTTCTAGGTCAATACAAGTGATTGAGCAGGATGATGGTTCTCATGGTTGTCTTTAGGAGACACTCTCTGAAATATCAATGGTCTCACTCACACCCCCTGATATTTGCTCCTTCAGCAAAGATAGATGCCCTGAGCACCCACTGTCTAAATGCACTTCAGATGCTTGAGATTGCTGGCAAGATTGTGGCAGGCAGGCTTCTGTGCTTAGCATAAGGATGTTTGTGGGACATTAGAAAATAATATTCAATCACTGAAAAGAAAATTCAAATCATAGTTCAAATGCTGACTTCCAAGTTGGCGGTCTCAGAAAAGGAGTAAAGTTGAGAGACCCCAATTGAATTCACTGCTTCTATTAAATTTGAACCCTAGAGACACCTTCCTGCAAATACCTTTTCTTGGGGGGGAGTGTAGAACAATTCATATTATACATACCCTTCTCCTGACCTGTCTCTTTGAACCCTGCAGGCACTTGACAACTGATGAATAAAATAATATTGTGTGCTCTTGGGGCTATTGCAGACCCTTTTGTGTCTATAAAAGCTCTCATTTTTTCCGACATATGGGAAAGGGTACAACATGGAGAGAAGCTGTGTAGAATAACTGAGATGGCATGGTCTAAACCCCAGGGGCACTAATGACATTGTAGCCACGGAGCAAAGTTAGAATGTTCTATAATGATGTCATTAGACTCCTGAAAAAGCTAACTTATTGCTGACTAGAATTTCTCTATTACTTTCTCTTTAAAAGAGGAATAAACTCCAGGGTGTATGGCTGTGTGTGGGTATTGACATTGAATATCTGTGCCTCTAGTCATTCTGCCAGAGCCAGCTGACCTTCCTGCTTGCAGTTTAGTCAACTCAGCTGCCCTTTCGATGGAGACAAATGAATTTCCAGGATTATGCGGGTCAGGTCACATGGGGTCAAAAACTGATTATTCAGTCGGGGCATCACCTCTGTTCTACCTTGGCGTCTTTGAACATTTATTCTTTAGGTTGTGACCTTTGATTTTGTGTCCCAAAATGTTTACCCTGTGAAAGTATATATGCAACTCAAATATAGAGACCCACAGCTGTTGCCTGTAACACATTCAAACCCTTCTTCTGGAGGCAGAGGCCCAAAATGGACAGTCCAAAACATATATTGAAAGGCAGAATTATGGTAGGGGGATAAATTAGTAAGACAGTAAACATTCAACACCATTATTCTGCTGCTTAGTAGCTTTGTGACCAAGGGCAAGTTTTATCATCTCTGTATGTCTCAATTTCCCCTCCTGTAAAGTGAGGATTTCACCAGACCCTCCTTCTTGGGGTGGAAGCATTGAGATGAGTATGTAAAACACTCAGCAAGTACTCGGAGATGGTACGTAGTAGTGTTGATGGATGCAGGTACAGGAGTAACTCTATCTAGGCTTTTATCAGAGAAGCATGAGTTAACAGAAATGTAATCTTCCAAAACCCAGTATTTAGATTGTGTTTATATACTAGCTGGTCACATTGTCAGCACTGAAGCTTTTATAAATGTCTCCCTATCAAAACACCACAGTCTTTATGTTGTTGGTCTGTTTAAGCTCTAGCCACAGACAGCTCCAAATTTGCATTTCCCACATTTGCATTCCCTATTTCACTGTCTCACAAAACAAATGCAAGAAAGTAAATCTTCAACTTAGAACACCCATTCTGTCAAACTGATGTGCTGCCCAGTGAATGGTGGTGGGGAAAAAAAGGAACACATCAGTCCAGTGATATGTAAGCCCTCTGAAAATATCAAGTAAGCCCAGTGCCAATATGATATAATGAGATTTTTTTTAAAGGGATGTTGTAGTTTAACAAGATTGGCATGGTTTATTAATGGCCTATGCCTCTTTTGAATTGTGAAGATAAAGTACCTTGTTTCCTGTTGTCTGGTGTGACACAGAAAGACTTTTGCATACCTGCTGATATTTAAATACATCTGAGGATGTTGACTTTGACAGCAAATTGCCACATGAGGCTTACAAGGAGACAGGAAGAGAGACTGCTCTTCTCAAGAGAGACCACTGTATTCAGGCAACAGTGGTCAGTCCAATCTTTCCATTGACAGTATCTGACCCTCTAAAATCATTTATAGTCACACCTCCCACCAGGGATGATCTACACCCTGGAGGAGACGAGGTGTTCCGCTACATGCCATTGCCATGTTCAAGTATCACCAACATGGGCCTACTTTAATTGTGGTATCCCTGGGGTCATTTGAAGGTGACTTGTATTTACAGAATCTTAGAATGTTTTCTTGACAACACAGTTCAGTGGTTTTATATGAGTCTGTCTAGACTTCCATATACAGTAATTAAGGGTATACTATTCCATCTCTACTACTTAGAATTTGGTGATTTTGATTTGGAGACTGAATATATTTCTGTCAGTATAATGGGAAGGAATAATAGTACTTAGCTCAAAGAGGACAAGTGAAATCTGTACAAGTTCAATATGGAATAAACGGCAGTAGTTGTTAAGTCAGAGAGTAGTGTTTTTATATGTAGAACCCAGGAAAATGTTGTTATGTCCACATAGTACTTTTTACAATAAATGGTGCTGCTCTCTATGCTTCCCATCACCTAGTATATGTATACTTCTTAGGTTACCTGGGTCATATGGAAATGTCAGCAATCAGACTGGTTTTCAAAACCTTTGGCATGTTTACTGAACCCATGCTTCACAACTGGAAATAGGCAATGTTATTTTCAGAAAAAATAATTCCGATCGAAATCCTGAATTGCTATAAGAATTCGTATGTGTTCGCATGCCACATTTTCTGTATACATGGTCAGTTTTTTTCAGAATATGGATGTTTCAAGTATCATTTTAATGACAGATCCATTCTGTGATCTTTGTACTTTTCCCACCTCTATTATCTTCACTTGAAACTTCAGACTTTTTCATTCTAATCCAATTTTTTTTCTTTGAAATTAAACCTCTCTATCTCACCACTAACACCATACTTTATTCATTCTCCTTTGCAAGTGCTAAAACAATAATCCCATAATTTAGTTCTCAAAAATAAAAAGTGAATACAAGGTTCTTGGTTTATTTAGGAATATACAGTCTCTATAAGAAAGGGAAACTCAGTATAGCTGCACTTCATTCTAATTTCTAGTACCTGCTACTCAAGAGTACATTGATAAATTGATAAATAACCTTGAGAATGTGTACAATGCAATATGGCAAGTTTAAAACTATTCTGTCACAAATAATATATGCATATTCTTATCTCCCAAGGAGGAGGGTGATTGTGGTTGAGGGATATGAGCTCAGGAAAAACTTCCTGGAAAAATGGCAAATAATTGTTTCAGAAGTCAAAATAGTTTTGGGTGTTATTTTTATGCAAAATGATTGCTACTTGTGGCTTTACTTTGTATTCTTATCTCATAAATAATATGTTTTCAATAATTCACTGTATCTTTTGCTGGAAAAATGCTTTGTGAAATTAAATACACATTCCCTCATTTCTGAAGTGTTCTTGAAAAAGTTGAGGTTATACTAGTCCTTTATTGTGAATCTAATGCTTTTTGTCACCAAGATAAAGTCAAATTAATTAAGCTATGTGAGAACAGAACACCTAGAAATGACCTCTTAGAATCAGCTGACATTGGTAGCTAATTCTTTCAACTAAATGCATGCATGTTCAACAATAGGGGAACTAGCCTTTAGTGGCCTTTTCCTCTGTGGTCTATTCAGACTCTTACCAGTCACATCTGTAGCACAAAGGAATGTTATCATCAAACTTCATGTTCATCTAGTGTAACAACCCTCAATACTACTTAACAATATTCCAGAATGTTTCTAGTTATCTCAGAGTATAATAGAAACTGAAGTGTTTCTCTAAGTATAGTTTATTTTAATTAAACTAAGTCCTAAGTAAAATTTTATAAGATGATATATAAAACATTGAATTAATTTGAATAATTGTATTTATTTTTACATATTTTATGCAGATATGTGTGGAAAAAAGGTTAAAATGACTGCATTTGTTTCTCCTTTTTCAGACGTTATTATTTGTGTGACTGATAATATTTTTCTGTTTCTATTGGTTGGTAGGCAAATCAGAACTAAACCTTTTACTCCCTTCCACCAGAATCAATGTGTATTTATGGCATATACTCTGAATACTAGCATTACCACTGTTTTCTTCATATTTTTCCTGCTCTTATGCACCACCCAAAAAGCATCATTGTTTATTAAATAGGGCTTTTAAACTTAAACCTCTATAAGAAGATTCTAAATATTTTGGACCATACAGTTACAAAATTAAGTTTAAAATATAATTGTAATTAAATAATATACTATAAACCTGCTGACTGATAATATCAGATATTTTAAGATAAATTTAAATAGAATATATTACAAATGATTAGTATCTTTTCCTAGACTTAACAAATCCAAGTTACTACGTAGTTTATAATGGAAGAAGTGGAAAATCATCTCACTGTGCATTGAAATATTAATGCAATAAAATAAAATGTGACAAGTAAAATCATGATGTATAATAATATTTGAAAACATGGAATAGTCTTTGTGATACTATACGATTTAAAATAGCAGATTACAAAAAAAGAGATTTTAATATACACACCTAACACACACTTAATCTAAAGATTAAAATCCTCTGAGATAAAATTACAACTATCTCCATCAGTGACATGACAGATGCATTTTTTATTTCTTTTATTTTTGTAATTTCTAGATAGAGTCTATACATTGAATATATTGTATTCCTAATCAGGGAAAGTATTTGTTTTAAAAAGTCAGATACAATGCCTTTATTGTTACACATACAACAAATAAGTCCCACCTCAAAATAAGCCATAAAAAAGGGCTCCTATATAGTCAGGGGAGGTGTATTTTTTACATCAGTGGTGATAGTATAGTGTCTGGAGATTGCACAATAATAAGCAGCTACTACAAGCAGAACCATTCTTTTTTCCCCTCTGTGTTCCCATATTCTTCTGGGTTTCTGTTACGGCCTTTGCCACCTTGAAGTCCACTTATTTTTTAATCTTTGATTTCACCCTCAAGCCCTCATTAATTTGCATTTCACTTGAGGGAATGGAGAATTTATGTTCTTTAAACATTTGTAGGGTAAGTGAGTATGCAAGTGAGCGGGTGAATGTAAAGAGAAGAAGCTCTTCTGCCAGTCAGGCCAGAGTAACAACAGAGGAGGTGCCTTCTCTCACAGCCAATTTTCTTGGCTGACTTTGTCTGTATAATTGCCTCAAATCTGTATTTCCGTTACGTATCTAGCTTCAGCCTAAATGTTGAATATTGTATTTTCCCTCAAAGAATGTCAATAAAGATTTTATTTTTTTTTTTCAATTACTGTTGCAGGGAATGTTTCCCTTTAGGAAAACTAGAATTTAATAACTTTTCTCCAGCAAAGTTGAGGATCTCTTTATTCTCGCCATGATGACTGTAGTCAATCAGTAGTCAGTTGGAAGCCAAGCTGAACATAAAGTGATTAAAAGAAAACCAAAACACAAATGCACCCTCTTGAAAATCTAATCACATTATAAACCTCTAAGCATGAGTTATGAGGTAGCTGTGGCTGACTGGGTTTTGATGAAGTACCTATAATTTCATATCAGCTGCCACAGGACTATTTCCTATAGCCTTTCTAACTTTTCTCTAACTTTAAAATGTGATTTACCCTGTTATCATCTGCTTATGCAGTCTTCAAGATCTACCTAGGAAAAAATGGTATTAATAATATGTTAAACTGTATTGCTATAAGATACTTATTTTTCCACATTCGTATGGTGAAATTCAAGTGATAAAAATAAAATAGGTAATTTATTAGATTTCAAAGTTCTGGCTGTTAAGATAAAAGCATTTTCTCTATTCAGGCATCCTGGCATGAATTCATGTTATCAGCAAGTACTATACATGTATTTCTTTTGAAAATATGGACATTATTTTTATTCAGTTTAGATTAGGAATAATAAGACTTATTTCAAGTTAAAGGACTACGTGATCATGATTAGGTTCAGTGTATTATATTCAAAATTCAGCTCCTAACTGGTTTTCTCTACTGGTGCCAGATGCAAGTCTTTATTTTAGAAAGTGTGATTTAATAGGGAAAACCTGAGAATCTAATTTCTTAGGCTGTTTTCCTGAAATGTGTTATTAGAAGTTGATGCTCAATGACAATAAAGCAGTTTAGATTTTCATTTTGGCCTGATGGTCTGCAGAAAGAGTTTGATCATATTCATGATGAATCTAAGTTGTAGCCTCTGTCCCCACATGTAGAAACAGGAAAGCTGATCCTTTGTGCAATAATCAGCCAGGTGAGACAGATCTTTTCTGTGATAAATAGCACTTATGACTTGTGCTTTATCATGGCAGCAGCTCTCTTTCAAATTAGCTCTTTTCATTAGGAAGACAGTCTTTATTTTTAAGTGTGAACACACATGCTATAATCACCTGGTTAAATACCACAAGTCATCTCTGCGTCACCTTTGTCTTTCCCTTGTCATTCTTCAAGACACAGGCTTTAGAGGTATCCTCCAGGCTACAGTGGACATTCCTTCTTAGTGCTCCCATAGGCTTTGCAGCCTGAATATTTAATTAATCTCTCCATTCCTCCAGCCACTGCTGGAACCTTGTTTACATTGGGTACAATACTTGGCATTGGGGCTGGTGATAAAGAAATGATCCCCATCTATATGCCACTTACGTATTTATAGAGAAAACAAGTTCAAATACAGGCTTTGAGAAAAAGATCTATGGGGGGACTCTAACTTAGAATAGGCTTATATTTTTTTTTAATTTATTCAATTATTCATACAACCTGGGGTGTAGGCCAGAGGGGTGTGGTGGTGAGAGGATTCACCAGAGACAGAGTGGGAAGCAGAACAGGCAGACTGACTGAAATACACTGCTGAGGGGAGCAGCAAGTGAGACAGGAGAGGTCTGCTGTGCCATGTGGGAAGCTCCCTGGCCGGATATCAAACTTGTTCTGCAGTGGCTGCGGATAGCTTCATAGTGCTGCGCTTAACCCGTTGTGCCACCATGATGGCTTAGACTAGGTTTGAAAATAAAACTCCATGAGAAAAATAGGACCCAAACTGAAGGGTCAATGGGAATTCAGTGAAAGAGTTGGGGGAAAGGTTCAGGCAAAAAGGACTTTTAAGGTTTTGAGATAAATGAGGAACTGGTGGTTGAAAGAAACAAAATCATAGGCAAGAAGATAAAGCTACAAATGATGTGGGGCCACTTAGGAGGAAACAGTACCGGAAAGGCTGCCAAGGTGCAGTGAGGATGTCATGTTGACAGAGATATACAGCAGTTTTATATCATGCACAGTGACATGGGGAGATCCACTGTTGAGAAAGTCCAAGGTGTGGAAAACAGGAGCACAGGTAGAACTAGTCAAGATGTTGCAGGCACTTACAACAACTTGAGTGTGGTAGTCCAGAGTGTGGTGGCCCTGCAGAGGCAAAACACTGAGCAAGTGTCCATAATGCCCAGGAGGTGGCAATGTCAGGACTTTGAGATCCTAGCACGTCTCTAACATACACCTTTGTCATTCTGAATCACAATGACTTATTTTGTAACAGCTCTAAGCCTTTGACGGGCATGTTTTGTAAACCGGGTATCTAACTCACTACTCCACACATTTTAGGTGGTTGGTACCTGTTAAGGCATAAAGCTCAATTGCTTCTGTGTTGCAACTATCTTTTAGTGATGTTTACTACATTTGTGCCTCTAGAAAGCAATTTTGCAAAAATTGTAACAAAAAAGAAGTTGTGATTTAAGTCACTATGTCATGTTTTTTCAGACTCAATTTTCTGTTTTTACATTTTCAAACAATAATGATGCTAAACTTCAGAAGATTTTACTCTATAATTACAGATGTTTTTGAATTGTTGAACTCAAACACATAGCCCAAAGCATACTTGTAATAGCATTGAATCATTTTAGAACTTTCCATTCACTTATACACATTTGTTTAACGTTTCTTTTATTAACAAAAAGGTGATTATGAACTACATATAATTCTGAAACTTGCTTTTTTTTCTAAAAGCATTGTCATAGATATCTTTCCATTTAGACTGTATACCCTAGCTATTTTCTCTAACACCTGTACAGCTTTTCCAGAGGAGGAGGCATTCCCCTGCTAATGGGCATTTAACTTATATTTATTTTAGTCAGTGTAATAAACAATACTGAAAGGGACACCTATATACATATGCTTAATTTTTTTTATTAAGATTTATTTTTTTATGCATACAAGCTGGGGTACAGGCCAGAGGCGTGGGGCAGCGAGAAGGTTCACCAGAGACAGAGTGGGGAGCAGAAAGGCAGATCGACGGAAATACATTGCTGAGGGGAGCAGCGGGCGAGGCAGGAGAGGTCTGCTGCGCCATGTGGGACTCTCCCTGGCTGGGCGTTGAACTCGTGTCACCGCCGCCCACAGCTCCACAGTGCAGCGCTTAACCTGTTGCACCACCAGGGAGGGCCCATATATGCTTAATTTTTATAGGACAGATGGCTAGAATTAAACTTAATGGGTTAGAGGACACACACACATATTAATGTTCTAACTATGTGTTTATATACACGTGTATATACACACCTATATAGGTATAGATAGGCACATATGTGTATGTATGCAAACAGATACATGCTAATATGTGGTCAAATTGCCCTCCAAAAAGGTTATGCCAATTTTATTCTCCCACCAGTAGTTAGAGTACCCAGTTTTCCCTATCCTTTTCAAAATTTGCCAAGATAAAAGAGAAACATCTTCATCTCTATCAATTTTGTACAGTGTTTAAGTGATATCCTAGATGTTAACTCCAAATCACTTATTCACTCCATACTGTGTCCTTTCTGCCTTTTTGGAATCCAAACCTCTGTTAGGTGGGGTACTGCTATTTTTGTTAAGAGAGAGAAAGAGCATATACACAAAGACAGAATCATTTTTCTTAGAAACCTGTTGTTATGGATGTGATACCCTCTTTCGCTTCTCTGTAGTTAAAAATTATAAGCAATTTTGAATGATTCTTTTTGGATTCTGGCAAGCTCTTTCCCTTTGGGTGATTCTCTTTCTTCATAACATTGGCATCCTTAAGAATGGTGATTCTTTTTTGACAATTCCTATTTATATCTACAGGTAATCAATCAGTCAACAGAAAAAGCTCTCATGGAGATCTCTCTGGAATGAGATGTTTGTTAGTATAGTCTCCTGTACTAGTGCATAGTGTATTCATAACTACATTTCTTTGTTAGTAGTTATCATTATCTGCATTATTTATATTTGTTTGGATGGGTATCTATTGTCTCTCTCCTTCATAGCTATTACAGGTAGGTCTGTGTGTCTCTTCCACCCTGAGTATCAGAAATAGGAAAATGATATGGCCTTGACTGCCGTTTGTATTTACTTTGTTTTAGTTGCTTTAAGAAAAAAGTGGTTAATATGATGTCATTTGTCTTCCTGGTTGTGCAAATATCACCCCTCTTAGGAGAACAAAGTTCATGAGAAATAGAAATAATGTCTGTTATGGTGATCATTAGAAACTAGAAAGTGTTGTTATTGTTATATACACACCTGCTTGACTATAATGGGAACCACAAAGTTGCTGATAATTGGGCTTATGTGAGGGCATGAAAACAGGCAGCATTAGAAATAACATTGTCATTTTGCCCATGCCCCAAAGAGAATGGTTCCCTGGGATAGAGAAAGCCATATTTGTCAGACATGAAATTTATGTTCCTATGAAAGGGGCACCTGACATTATAATGAAACTCACAAAAGCATGTAAAGAGGTTTGGAAGAAAACAAAATGTTCCAAAGTGTAGAAATAATTGATGGAATCATAATAATGCTAATTTTAATAATAATCAATCTATGAATTACCTGCCAGCTTCACTCTCTACCACAATGTACTATTATTTATGATGATTCTAATGCAATTGGAAGTACTTTTAAATTAAAAATGCATGTTGTACTTGGCTAAAAGAAATGCCTCTTCAGTAGCTGTGTACTCGTGGCGCTTGCCTGTGGCTTCCTAAGCTTTAGGAAAGGGCAAATCACACAATCCATGTGGGTATGGCAGGGGGACAAACCAGAGGTCTACTCTTGCAGCTGCAAGGGGCTCACCAGGGCCAGCACCTCTGCAGTCATAATTCAGTAACAGGATCCTGACCAACACTCAGACTTATTTTAATGAGGAGAAACAGAGTACAAACCCAAGCCTTTCTAGGGAGATCTTTAACACCCACTGGATGCTTCTTCATGAGACAGATGGCCTCAGCCTTGGCTACCTGTCCCAAGCGGTTGACGGTCTTCCCAAATGATGCTGTCTGGCTCCTGGTTCTCATGTGCGTGAGCTCCAGAGTGGCTTTGTCTAGACGCTGGAATAGAAGAGAAAGGTTTTTGCATGGTGGAAACTCCCAGTTCATTCCCTGTGCCTTCAAGCATCAAATATGCACCATTTTGTATCTGCCTGATCAAAAAAGAGAGCACACACTGACATTTCTTTCTTGGTGCAAATGACAAAATACACCAGCAAAAATGAGTTTACAACAGATGAAGAGATCTTATATCCTTGGGTAAAGAGCTTGGGTTATATTTAAAGAAAGATTCCTCAACATACAAATACTTTGTATGTGCCAGGTGGGAAACAATGGAATAACTTTAAATATTTTGTGTGAGAATAAAGCATGCTGTATGCTATTTTAAGGACATATTATTTACTTCTATCACCAGAAATCATTTTCCCATTATTAATAAAAATAATTAGTAGTTGTAACAGCCATAACAAGAATATCTATTTTTAATCAAGCACCTTCTGTACTGAACCATCCTCACATGATTATCTCAGTTAATCTATGAAAGTTCTGTTATTAAATATCCAGATTCCATGAATATCACCATATTGTAGATGAAAGAGAGACTGATATATGTAGAGCTAAAGCCATTAGTGCAATATGGCTTGAACCCTGAGTGGAGAAGCCAGAT
Source organism: Scalopus aquaticus (assembly GCA_004024925.1). Classification (NCBI taxonomy): domain Eukaryota; kingdom Metazoa; phylum Chordata; class Mammalia; order Eulipotyphla; family Talpidae; genus Scalopus; species Scalopus aquaticus. The sequence goes on from PVIJ01004618.1 coordinate 69,401, forward strand.
TAGAACCCAGAAGAGATCTTATGAAGTCTAGTGCACCAGCTGGTACTCAGGGCTGTCTTGGAAGATCTCTTTCTAGGGGTACCTCATGTGGAATTGCTAGTCATCAATAATTAAGCCTGTCTTCTCATTACTGTCAAACTTTGCAGCTTCAGAAATCAATTTGAAAAGAAAACTATGGAATGTTTGTACTTTTGAATATAAATAGTATTTTGAAAAGTGGCTGAAATATATAATTTAAGTGGAAAAAATGAAATCAGTTGTCAAAATTAAAAGTTGCTCTTCTTTTTATTTCCATATACTCCATACCTGGCATGCCAAATAAACTCGGCTTTCCCAGTTTCATACCTCTACATGCAATTCTGGTTTATATATTCCATCTTAAATCAATCATGCAATATTTTCTCCCTCACTTCTCACCCCTCTGGCCCTTTATTTCTCACTTTTTCATTTTACTCGTTCCTACGGCATCCCTGAGATGATCTTTTAAATACTGTTGGGAGGAAATGCATGTTCAGTATCTCAGTGGTTGGTATTTCTGGTTCATCGCACTATCTGTAATTCTTTTTCAGAGAATTTTCACTCCTACATATTATATTTATAACCTTCTACCTGGCCCCAATGCTTGCAAAAATATTGTGAAAACATAAAAACTTTTTAAAGCGGAACTCTTCTTTATGATTTAATTATAAACTGTATCAAGAGACTCATGCAGTTGACAAAATTCACAATAGGTGAGGCATCCATGATGATATATGATAGTCTCTACGTGACAGGTGACGCAAAAAAAAAAAAATGTTGTTTCCCTGTTGCCAATATAATGGGTGCCTTTACCCTTGAAAAATGGGTGCCATTTTCAACACCAAGGCCAATGAGAGCGCCTGTAAGTTTGTTCAGTGAAGAATTATGGTTGAAAACCAGCTTGTGCAATCAGGTATTGGTCAGTCTGTGGAATGAGGTAACCTGAGTTCAAATCTGATATGACCACCAGTAGTAGCATTACCTTAAAGTAAGTCACTTACATCTGTTAGCCTCCGTATCCTCATCTGTAAAATGTGGATAATAATTGTATGTTTCTCATATGTTTCTTAAATTATACGTTAAGCAATTAGAATAGCATATGACACATAGAAAATCTTGGAATATGTTAACTACTTAAGTGTTACTGCTTTCCAAGATCCACTTACACATCCTCCAGCAAAGGACATCTTTGTAAGATACATTAAGTACATGCATGTGAGACGGGTAGGCCAGCTCAACTCCTTCAACGCTTAAGCAATGCAGATTCTTGCTTTTACAATGAAAAAGATGGTTTTATGTAGAGTCTATGACTTTTTCATCCTTAATGTTTCAGATTAGAGATGGAAAAGTCGCTTGGATGAATAATGATGCATATCTTTATGACTTAAGTGTTTAAAGGAGCTGAGGCACATTTGTTAAGATTTATTTCCCCTCAGGCATCCATTCCACAGCCTAAAGGTTGCAGTGTGTTTACCTGGAGGGCCTATTTTCTCCAGGTAGTGTCTGCACAGCAGTCACTTTGATTGAACGAGGGTTTTAAAAATGGAAACATGTTTACAGAGTAGAAAGACAGGTAGGTCTCGGCTTAAGTGGGGCCTGATGAGTTTCTATGGCAACCTCATTCAGTACCACAAGGGCCAGTCTCATGGAATGAGATGACATTCAGAGACGTGTTCTGGAATTTTCTTGATGGTCACCTTGATTATTGAGAGTAAGAAAGACATAGGATAGATCTACCACTGTAGCTTTCCTGCGATGTGAAGCCATTCAATAAACTGGTGCCTTAGATATGAAAGAGTATGGAGCTTCAGAAAATGAAGCTGAAGACATCTTGGTATGCACGAGATCTCTCAGCTTAAAAGCCCTACTTCTCATTTGCCAAGTACCTGTTGAAACCCTGGGGACAAAAGACAAAATCATAATCCAAAATATCCCAGTCTGATAACCAGATTTCTGCTTCTTGAAAAACAGATAGTCAAATTTTTAAAAACACTTCACCAGACATGTGCTATTAACAAAAGTGTATCTGAAACATAGGGGGAAGTTATGTCTCTGCTTTAATTTTGCTATTGATGTTTTGTGATTATTCTCAGGTGATCTCAGAAAAAATGGAAAATAAACAATGTTTGATTTGTTTAAGCCAATCATTTTAAATAAAATGGCATCCATGTAACATTTATTTACATATTTAGAGCCTTTAAATATGTCATCTATATATTTATTCTATATAGTTGTCAGTACATTTTTAAATTGTGCATATGCTTCAAGTTTACTGATCCCTGTTTTCTAATGAAAAAAAAAATCAGTTTGACTTTCATCATAAAGAAGAAGGTGAATGGAAGCATTGGTCAGAGGACTGATTTATCTCCTGGCTTATTTATCAGGGAAAACTCTCCCTAAGTACCTAGTGTTTTCTCTGTTTTCCGGTCATGTCGATTGCTACATGATTTTGTTCCCTTACTGTGCTAACATTCAGCTTGAGAGTTCACAGATGTTTCTGTTAAGGTGTTTTAGGAGAAATTCTAAGTGATCAAGTACCGGGAGTTTAAGACTTAAAAAAATTAAGCCATATTATCCAGGCAATTACACACTATTTATAGCGGCAGAATTCAATATGGTAAAAGCATATGAAAATTTTTCTTCCTCTCCCTTCCCTTCTTCTTTTCAAATGGTACATTTTTGTATGTGTGAGAAAACATTAGAATAAACAAATAAGCCAAGAAAAAAAAAAAACTACTTGCGAATCGCCTGTAATCTTACCATTTAGTAAGAATCACTATCAACATTGTGAGAAATATGCTTCCAGGGCTTTTTTTTTTTACAATTATATGTAATAAAAATTAAAACAATAATAATATTTATATAACACTGTGTGGCAGACACATTTTAAAATGCTTTGCAGTCAATCCTCTAAAAAAACCCCTGAACTAGGTACAATATTATTAACACCACTGATGCCTGGAGAAAAAGGACAGAGACAGAGTCAGGCAGGGGACTTCAACTAGGTTAGGAAGGTAGTGAGAGCAGTTCTAGAGCCAAAATCTGAGAACCACGCTCAAGACACCAGTTCCTTACCACTCTGTCATAGTGCCTCTCAGTGTATTTTGAAACAAAAGAGGCATCATGTTGTTTTAAAATTTTTTCACTTACTCTTTAGTGAACTTTCCCCTTTGTTGCTCTATTTTCTTCTTCTTTTTTTGAAATATCTATTTATTTATGCATACAAGAACTGGGATATAGGCCAGAGGAGGGAGTGGGGGTTAGAGGATTCACCAGAGACAGAGTGGGGAGTAGAACAGGCAGATCAACTGAGATACACTGCTGAGGGGAGCAGCGGGGGAGACAGGAGAGGTCTGCTGCGTTATGTGGCTCAGCTCCCTGGCCGTAGATTGAACTCATGCTGCAGTGGTCTGGTCGGCAATAGCTTCATAGTGCTGAGACTCAACCCGTTGCACCACCAGGGAGGCCCTGACATTTTTTTCTGATTCTCTTGGGACTCCATCTGAAAGGGCATGCATCGTGTATTTAAACGATCCCCTATTGTTGGACACATAGGCTGTGTCACATCGCAGATGGTTACTTAATTGAGAATTTCTGTCTCTGTCCTCAAAACTGTAGTGTTGCAGCTAACTCATCTACCAACTTTATTTGAAAAACAAAACAGATTGCATGTTGCAAGACAGAGCTGCTGGCAAAATACTCCATCGTGTCAGATTTATACAAACCCATCTCCTGTGTATTTCACCATGTCCTAGAAAACTGAAAACCATGAAAACAAGTGCTCATATTTTAAGGAACTCAATGACAGCTGATAAAATATTACATTTTCTGTAGCAACTTTTACATAAAGCTTCCACCTTAAAGAAATGAATTTGATGGGACTAGGTGGTAATTTTTTAACACAAGCAGTGACAAAATAAACACCATCTGGTAGTATTGACTTATTCCACAGGATTCTCATGCTGGGTGATTTTATTTCACTTTTTTCAGAAATGGTTAATGACACATCTGGTAGTCAGCGAAGGTACACTTTGGGTGATTAAATATGGTCATAAGTTTACACAAAATGCTAACAGAACATTTTTCCCACTTTCTGTTACAACCAATGGGATATGAGCCCCTGGCTAGTTATTCATTTTATACCTTGTGCAAAATTGTCTGTTTGGCAATAATTGAACTTTTGGAACACTTTTGTGTTATTTTGGGGTTTTCTGAAAAGTAATACAAGACAGGCTTCAATATACACGAGATTTAGCTGGGGGAATACCAGCAAAGACTTAAATGGAGGTGGTGAAAAAGGTAGGGAGAGCCTTCAGAGGGCCACGTCACTCTAACCCCAGTGACTGGAGAGTGGGAAAGGAGGGATGGGTAGAAGAGTCTCAGACTGGCAGTGCATTCTAAAAAAGTGTCAGGCAAGATAAAGAAGAGTTTAGGAGCCAACATTGTCCATCAGAGCTTTCCCATGCACTTCAGAAGTAGACATGGTTTAGTGACTCCCTGGACTTAGCCACTGACTGAACGCAGCTCATGAAAAGTCTAACCTCAACACAAATACAGTGGTAGATCCAAGGGAGACAGCAGCCATGGCCCTTTATCAATTCTGTTCTCAAAGCAGGAGATCTGTGGGGAGCATTTGCCTGTCACCACAAATATCTGCATGGCAATGACAGAGAGAAATGAGATAAGCACTCCATTTATTTATTTCTGCATGCCTTTTTAAAAAAATAGAAAATGCAGTATTTTAAATAATCTCTCCTTCATGATTAGTTCCACTGGTCTCCAGCACAGGGTTAGCATAGTTGGAAAGGGTCCTGTTTATTTTTTAATTGAAGAGACATTGGTTTGTAATATTATGTATGTTTCAGGTATACAGTCTTACAACTCATCACTGTATATGCAATGTTATGTTCACCACCAGTTTCCATCCAGTTCATATAATTCACCCCTTTTATCTAACTTATCCACCCACTCCCACTTCCCCCTCTAGTAACCACTATTTTGTTCTTAAAGTCTGAGAGTTTGTTCTTGTTTTGTTTTGTTCATTCATGCTTCATTTCTTTATTTTACATATATGAATGAAATCATACTATATTGTCTTTTTTCTGAATGACTTATTTCACTTAGCACAATCCCTTCTAGATCTATCCATGTTGTCACAAGTGGCAGGATTTTACCTTTTTATAGCTGAATAGTAGTCCACTGTGTATATTGTGTATATTGATACCACATCTTTTTATCCATTCATTCATCAGTGGATACTTAGCCAATACATGACTATTGTAAATGATGCTAACATGAACATATTTTTTGTATAAATAACAAAAGTGCAATAGCTGGATTATATGTTTTTTCTATTCTTAATTTTCTGAGGAATTTCTATACCATTTTCCAAAGTGGCGGCATGAATTAAAATTCAGCCAGGCCATGTTTTGATTAAAGTATGTCAGCCCAGGGAAAGAGAAGAGTGCTTAACAGAGTTCTTACCTCTTCATCTGCTCTATGAAAAATCCTCAAGGGCTCCCCTGATGGTGGCACTAATTTTGCTTTGGGTGAAAATTGTTCGTTTGGTTTGCTGTAATCTTTCACCCATGAACCTGGGGTCACCTCCCCTATTTGAATAGGAAAATCCTCTGGGAAAGGGAGAGGTGGAATTTAGGAAAGAATAATTTTAGTTCTTTCAAAACCCAAAACATTTTCTGAGGGGCAGAAAAAAAAATGGATTGTATGTTATGTGAGTATTTCCTCTATGCCAGCCTTTCAGATTGTCATCTTATTTAATTTTTACAACCTTCTGAGGTAAGAAGGGTTATGTTTTGTTTGTGTTAAGGGTTTGTTTTCTTTGGTTTTTAACAGAAGAGGAAAGTAGAGATTGGAAAGGTCTGATGCCTTTTGTGGTCACAGATTGGGGATTTAAACATTTGTTTTCTGTTAAATTCATGTATAGAATAGATTTGACAAAGAGTTTCTCAATTCTGCCAGTTTCTTTATTTGGAAGTACTTCTACTTGTACAGACATCTTTCTTTACATCCTGAAGAGGATAGACCTGCGTTCTATTTCCATTTTTACTACTAAGGATTTGTGTGACTGTGAATTAGCCATTACCTTCTCTGGGCCTAGATTGTTTTTATCTTAACAAAAGAATATTGGATTAGTAGTATTTACCAAATTTCAGCCATTTTCACCACCATGATTTTTGTTGCATTTATAATGCCATCTGTAGTTAATTTGCTCACTATTTTAAGACAATTCTCTCCTTTTAACTTAAATATATGTAAAATGAAAACATTATATTACTGTTTAGAATGGAAAAAATAACAAATATAGAATCTTATATGCACATGTAAATTTAACTAAACTTAGCATATGTAGAGATAAATATAGATGATATATATATGTATACGCATATAATATGAGGTGTATGTAAGGAATGGAAAGTGTGGACACATTAGCAACAAACTAAACTTTCCTCTTTAATTAAGGTAATCAGAAAATTGAAAACAAAGTATTTCTGGTTTGAAGACCCAATTTTGTTTGACACTTTATATCAATATGGATGATACTTTGACACCTAACATCATTTTGTAGGTGGCCCCTTTCCTTCACTTTGGAAGACCCTGGGGAAATGGTTTGTAATATTGATTCAGCCCCATGCCCTGTGATTTCCGCTGTCCCTGCCGCTTCTCTTGTCTCCTTTCCTCACATCTTTTCAATTGAAGATTTTGTAAAACTATCAATCCTCTGACTGCAAACATGCTCATTTTATAGTTTGTCTCTCAGATAGTAAAAATAAAACCTAGAACAAATAAGAACAATTCCTTTCTCCTGCTCTGTGAGTGTTGGAGACAAGGAGGTCGACCAAGTCAGGTAGGCAAGTAAAGGCCTGAGACCCGCCACTGTGCCTCCCACCAGTGGCCCATTACCCCCATGAGAGCAGACCGAATTGTGTGTGGGTGCCCATGGAGCTGAGGACATGCACCATGTTGGCCCCTATCTCTCTAAACCTCTTGTGCTACCCCAACCCCAGCTTCCCATTCTTGTCATAAGTGAACCCCTTACTGCATTTTGGAAAGAGCATGGAGATGCAGTCAAATAGAACTCTTTCAAGTCCCAACTTCCCCCACATCAGGACAGGGATACAGTGGGTCCTGGTTGGTGGGAGAACTAGGAGTTCTCCAGGGGCATCTCCAGGGAGATGGTGGGGGGAGAATCCCACAGGCAGAGGAGGAAAAATTGGGAGTATCCCAGACCTGCAGTCCAACCAGTTGGCCCTGAGACATTGTCCTTGCTGCAGGTACTGCAGGTACGTACTCGGCAATGAAGTGTCTAGTTAGCAATGCTAACCGCTGATCACTGGATCCGAAATCTGAAACCACTTGTGTAATTAAAGTGTCAGCTATTTCTCTAGCACCATTTGAAAAAGGGGAACCATTTTCTTCACCCTCTGCCTTCTTATCCAGCCATTTACCTCCCCAATTCATTGCTTAGCCCCACCCTCTATCTTCCTTCTCACTTGACACCCCCCCCATAATGCCACTGCTGGAAATACCCCATTTATGTATGCATCTACTGGAATCCTGCTCTTCTCCCCTCACTGGATTGTAACATCACAGGACACTGCTGTCCTGATCCCAGCTTGTTCTCAGAGTCTAGAACGTGGCACAGAGTGTTAGGCTAATAAATGTTTAGTGTACAAAGTCTAATGAATTGGCCTGAAGCAATTGCCCCCATTCACTCGAACTTGGTGAATTAGTTCCTCACTCTGGCTGTGCACTACTGTCACCTGGGGCTTTGTTGGAGACACAGTTTCCAGATCATCACCCCTGCATAAGCTGATTCAGTTTGTCTTTGGTGAAGTTTAGGAATCTGTATTTTTTAATTAGCATCTCAGGTGATTGGACACAGCCAGTGTCCTTACTGATTTGTGGGAATTACTCCCACAAGAATAGAGTTGAAGACAGAACCTCATTGTCGGCATTTCCTATATTGCAAGCAATTATTAAGTATATATCCATGACTTAAAAAAAATATGTGCCTCAAAGGCTTATCCAGTTTGCTTTTGTGCTTTGAGGGAAAAAAAGTATATTTATGCAAACCCTGGTCACCCTACAGTGGGTTGACCAGCTGTCCAATCAAGTGCCTTTTTACCAAGGAAAGGACAGATCCATTTGGTCAGCAAATAAAGTGGTGAACTGCTGAGAGGTTGCCCAGATAGCCTTTGGGCCTTTTTAGAATGGCATCATGCACTGGAGCATGGTGGCAGACGGACTGTCGTGTTGCAGACATGCTTGTGCCGGGAATGCGGCCATTGTGGGTTCTTCCATTGGTCCCCTGAAGGGCTGCCCTGTTGGCTTGTGTGTATCCAGTTGGCAGTATGGAGCAGAAATGCAGAGTCCAAGCTTCAGTCAGACAGCCCTGGGTGTGAATCACAGAATGGCCACTGACTAAAGTGTGATATGAGGCATTTCACACGGCCTCTGTGAGCCTCAGAGCCTTCATCTGCCATCAGGGATAATACTGTCCAGTTCATGGGTCTGGGGTGAGCTTTCAGTGCTGAATGCCTGATATTTTGTATATATGGTGCTTAAAAAGTACAAATACTGGGCCTCCCTGGTGGTGTAGTGGTTAAGCACTGCACTGTGGCGCTGTCGGCAGTGGCAACACAAGTTCGATGCCCTGCTGGGGAGATTCCCACATGGCACTGCAGACCTCTCCTGCCTGGCTCGCTGCTCCCCTGAGCAGTGTATTTCTGTAGATCTGCCTGTTCTGCTCCCTACTCTGTCTTTGGTGAACCCTCTCACCGCCCCACACCTCTGGCCTGTACCCCAGCTTGTATGCATAAATAAATAAATCTTTAAAAAAAAGTGCAAATACTATAACCTCTGGGAAGGTTGGCTCATATCATTCCATTGTCAGAAACTGTCCTACCAAGTCTCCAAAATCTAAGGATTTTGTCTCCATTGGTCAAAAGAGAGACCAGTCAAAGATGTTTGGTTGGGCTTGGAGAAAGTTAGAATTATGGAACTTTAACCGCCCCCCCCAACCCCCGCAAGTGCTGTTACTGGAGGACTGGATAACTGTCATATGCCAACAACGGGTGCTCCCTCCCCTCACTGTCATCTACCTTTTAAGAAACTTCCAGGCAAAAAAGAAAAAAATGTGATTAATGCGAGGATTATTAAGTACCAGTGAAAGGAGGGAAAGGGTCTGGGACGGTAGGAGAATATAGCTCAGCAACAAAACCAGTGTGCACATAGGTTTGAATGCTGGGCTTGGTTTATGTGAGCACTGGTAGCGTGTCCAAGATGCAGTGGGGACGCTCACTCACCACATGTGAGGGCGAGTTACGAATGGCAATATCCCCAGTTGGGGGTTCCACCTCTCCATCTATTTTACTTAAAAATGGAACTCAAGGAACCCAACTGTAGGGGCAGCACGAGCACAGGGAGCAGGTTCTCTATGGAGCTGTGCAGATAGGTAAAGGAGGAATACTGTAGCCCGTGGTGGATTTTTAGGCTTTTAATGGTCTTTTGTGAGGCAACCAGATACAGGGCAGGCTGGGGGGAGGGGGGCCAGGAGGGTAGCAGGCCTCCAAGCCCCCGGCGAATTTTCACTCTTTCATGGTCTCTCTCTTCATGCTCTGTTCTCTGCTATCTCTGCTATCTCTGCTGCTGCTTCTGCCGTTTCTGCTGCTGCTGCTGCTGCTGCTGCTGCTTATAAGCCCAGTCTCTGACTCAGGTGTGCCCATCAGGCAGGCCCACACCCCACTTCAGGACCCTGCTATCAGGCCTGTGTGCAGGCCCACAGGGGTCCATCATCGATGGGAGGGCAGAAAAATTGGGTGATTCTTCCACCTACCTTACACCAGCACAATTATTCTCCTTAACTTTAAAAACAAATCATAGCAGAACAGACTCGTTGACTGGCATTTGTACAGATGCATATGTGTAAGATTTTTAAATGGACACCACAAACCACAAGTTAGAGATTTGAGTGTTAGAGATTTGATTGACTGTTATCAGAGACCTACAAAAAATCAACTTTCTAAATGAACATGTCCTTGAGTTTCCTTTACTTGCGCCATTTCCTCTGTGCCTGCCCAGTGAAATGTCTCATCCCACATGAGTCCCTTTACCATCCTGGGTGCAGGGGGTGGGAGCAGGGCGGCAGGGGAGCACAGGTTCTAGGCAGTGGCTGCACATTGGCATCACCTGGGCATCTTGACAAAATTGATGCTGGTTGATTGATTGGAGGCGTGGCTGGGCGTTAGGCTTTTAAAAGCTCCCCACCCGAGGGGGAGAGTCTCCCACCCCTTCTGGATCCATAACCACCTCCTCCCAGAGAGGAACATCACGTTGTTCTCCAAGACTACAGGTGACTCAGCTCTGTTTTCCTTTTCTTTTGACAAATTAGTGGCAAATGTCTGACCCTGACTGCTTTTTACATAACAACGAACGGTCTTGTTTTCATGGGGGATGGCTTTGTGATGAATCTCTTTACTCAGTCATTGCTCTGCTTGGCGTCCTTGGCATGTTGTGTTGTAAGTGAGCTCCCTGGGTGAAGCTCTGTTGGTGCAGACAGGAGCTGCTAGTTGTTTCTTTCCTTCCCCCTACTTTGGAGAACTGGCCCCCCTCCTAATGTCTCGGTGTACATGAATGACTCTCCAAACTTGTGATGTGTGTTAAGTGAAACTAAGTCTAGAAGCTCACGAAACTGGGCTAGGTATTGGCATTGTTTATTGAAAGGGAGTTTAATGTTTGCATGAAGGGAAATGTCCCAAACAGATAAATTGCCTGTTCTTACAGAAGCAGAAGCCAGTACCCACCAAACTAATTTCTGGTTACTTTCCAGTCACGCTATACTGGACAGCCATCAATTTGGATATATTTTCAAATTCTCTGTATTTCAATTGCTCAAGCGTCACCTACTCTTGCTTTAATATGCATTCTCCAAAGGGATACAGGCTTTTTTTTTTTTTATTTATACATACAAGCTGGGGTACAGGCCAGAGGCGTGGGGCAGCGAGAGGGCTCACCAGAGACAGAGCGGGGAGCAGAACAGGCAGATCAGAAATACACTGCCGAGGGGAGCAGCGGGTGAGGCAGGAGAGGTCTGCCGCACCATGTGGGATTCTCCCCGGCCGGGCGTCGAACTCGCGTCGCCGCTGCCGACAGCTCCACAGCGCAGCGCTCAACCACTGCGCCACCGGGGAGGCCCGGGATACAGGCTTTTCTGAAGCTTTATGGCTTCTCTGTGAGAGCAAAAGCCCCTGTCTTCAGCTGTGCTCATTTAAACAGCAAACTTTTCCGGAGGGTAGAAGCTGCCATAGTCCACAGGTGGTGAGCGAGATGATTTTAGGTACAGCACCCACGGTGGCATAAAGTAGCTTTTAATCACACAGGAGAGGTGGGCAAACTGTTTCTAGAAAAACTTAGAATTTGCAAGTTCTGCTGATTCTGTTGCTACTTCACCATTTTTGCTGGACACATCTGTAGGCAATACTGAAATGAAAGGAGTGGCTTCAAAAAAAAAAAAAAACCTGTAATGTATGCTGAGATTTGACTTTAACTTTTAGATTTCATAAAGTACTCTTCATTGCATTTTTCTTAGCCATTTAAAAATATAAACGTCATTTTTTATAAATATATATTTTTATTGTGTTTATATCTTTTACATTTGGTATTCCCCTTGGGTAACCCACCACCAATTCACCCGTGATCCATCTCTGTGGTCCCTTGTGTTCTTTTGTACTCCACTTTGTGCCCTTATCCTCCCCTCACCACCCCCCCAAGTGTCTCTCTCCTATTTGGTTTCCCTATAGTCCTGTTATAAGTGAAGCCCTTCAATATTTTTCTCTTTCTTTCTGGCTTGTTTTGCTGAGTATGATCCCCTCTAATTCCATCCATGTTGCTGCAAATTGCATAAACACAAACATCATTTTTAGCTCTCCATTTGTACAAAAATAACCAGTGGTCTGTTTGCCCATACCCACCACAAGGGAATCTCCATTTGGTGATAGACATTCATGCTTTTATATGACCTGTGAATTTCACTTTGAATGGAGCAGAGGTTTCATGTGTGTTTATAAGACAAGTACATTTAGCAAAAATGTAAACACACATTGTCAAATCTGAAACTTTATTTTTAAAGCTACCAGCTACTTAAGGCTTGTTGAATGGATTTTCCATTTAGAAAGTGATTTTGAAAATGAGTGGATTCACAGAAAAATGTTAAGTGTCCACATGGCACACAGATTGGCAATGATCGTGCGATGTGCACTGAAGGTTAGTATTGGGGAAACTCTTTAGATTTGATAGCTAAGGCTGTTTTCTTCTTGGGAAGAACACCTATGCTTTCGAAAACAAAACAAACAAAAAACCATATGTTTCAACACAGGTTGTGATATTTTTTAAAAAGCCTCCAATTACACCCATAAATTCACCATCCACCCACTCACATGGTGCCAGCCGAGGTATGAAAAGCAAAGTAAGATGAGTTAAAACTTGAAATGACTGTTGACACGCACAGATTCATTGCCTCCCTTACCCATCTGTGGACAGATGCAGTATAATCTCATGTAGTTCCTTACCTTTTCTCTTCCCGTCTATCTTCTTTTTACTGTATGATCAGAGTTGACTTATCTTTTTCCAAAACAGTGGTCCTCCCTTTCCTTTATATGAAAGTACTCAGGAAATATTTAAACAAATCAATAGAAATAGGAAAACAGACAAGGAAAGGATTAGGAGATACTTTAAAAGAATGGACTGAATTTTCTGTGTGAAAATGACCGATTGTCCTGTGATGAAATGGTTTCTATTAATGCCTGCCAAGTTGCACTTAGCACCTCCTTCTCCCAGTGAATCTCTGCCACAGCCTCTGAAAGGTCTCCCAGCCTCCTCTTCTCCTCCTGGGGCCCCTCACTCCTTCACACCTCTTGACCTTCCTTCTCAGCCAGCAGCCAACAACATCTGAATACAGCCTGTGGCTGCCCTGCTTAAGAACCTGGGGGGCTCACCTCTGCCCCGGGGAAAACAACCACAACTCTCTAGGGTAGTCAGCCAGCAGATACTGCAGGGTTGGCCTCCGCAATTCTGTGACCTCAGCTCATGCTTCCTTCTCCATCCAACCTTCCTCAAATTCTCGCCTTTGCCCGCCATGGGGCCTGAGCGGAGATCATGTCCTCTAGCTCAGTGTCTCTGAACACCATTGCCAGCTGAGTCAGATGATTCTTGATATTTGGGAAGCTGACCTGTGCGTTGTAGGATATTTGCTAGCATCCCAACCTGTGCCAACTTAGAGAGCAGTAACCACCACCCTCCCCTCCATTGTAGTAACCAAAAATACTTCCAGATCCCACTCACTGTCCCTTGGAGGGAAAAATTGCCATTACTTAAGAACACCTGGCATCCTTTCACAAAACTGCTCTTAAGGGACACTGCCGCTTATTTCTCCTTTTCATTATTTAAAGTTCATCTATTTTGCTGCTCAGTCTCCTTGAGCCCCACTGTTAAAAATGGTCCCTCCACTTGGAACCTTTCATTTTATGCCTGACTTTTTCATACAAGTACTTGACTCAGTGGTAATCATGTATTTGTGTGTTTATCTGCTTAGTGCCCATGTGTTTACCTAGTGAACAAACAGGTGAAAAGAAAGTAAGGGGGCACTCACTCCCAAAGAGCAGTGGTTCTCTGAGAGACTTGACACTCCCAAACCAACCGTCGTGTCTGTTTCTCCATCAAGATTCAGGCCACATTGTCCTTGTGCTAGAATATTCTCATCCATTCTAAAAACAATCCCTTAATTCCCAAGATTGATTGGCTGTCTTTCCTACCCACCCACACATCCCCTGATCTTCTCAATGTCAGACTCTTCATATACTAAACGAGACTCATCTGCCTGTCTTCTCACCACCAGCTCCCCAACCCCCATCACTTGGAAATGCAGAGGATAGAACAGAGAAGGGCTCCCATAAAGATTTCTTAAAGGAATTAATAAATTACCTTTAAAATGTAAGCTCCCTGAACCTGAAACTCAATTCTATTTTTAGCTAGTGATACAAGTGAATTTTTGTTACAAGCAATGAAAACTAATATATATGGCTGTGATAGAAGACAGTTGTAAATACTTAAAATGTTTTAAAGCAGATGGCAAATATGTCAAGTCCTTCAAATAAACACTTACAAAGATTGCTTGAGGCTTCAGATACTGAGATTCTGTGTTGAGTATCGTTCGTAGGTCTCATGAGCAAAATGTGCTATGAACATGGGATGCCCACAGGTATAGCATAGAAGCTCTAAAGGAGTATGTAAAAAGGAAAATCCAAACACAAATTCTGTCCATTTTAACTAGGGATTTAATCGGAGAATCCTGGACTTGAAGAGATCTCTTTAGATGTCTTGAATCTAATCACATTATAGATGAATCCACTTACCTTTACAGATGAATCAGCTAAGGTTCACAGAGCAAGTATGCTGAGCAGGTCTCCATAATAGTAAAGACAGTATTAGAACAATGCCCTGCTGATCATCTTTTCTAAAATTCTGAGGGCTGTTGAGCTCATACCCCTGGCATATGATTTTATATCTTGGCTTTGCACACCAGCCACTCTGCTATATCCATCTATTGTTGCTAATAACTTTGATTGGAGTCTTTTTTTTAAAGATTTATTTATTTATGCATACAAGCTGGTGTACAGACCAGAGGTGTGGGGTGGTGAGAGGGTTCACCAGAGACAGAGTGGGGAGCAGAACAGGCAGATCGACAGAAACACACTGCTGAGGGGAGCAGCGGGTGAGGAAGGAGATATCTGACATGCCATGTGGGAATCTTCCCAGCCCAGCATCGAACTCACGTTGCCTCTGCCGACAGCTCCACAGCCCAGCGCCTAACCGCTGTGCCACTGGGGAGGCTGATTGGAGTCTTTAGGATTTTCTGTATATGATATCATATCATCTGCAAAGAGTGATAGTTTCACTACTTTTCCAATTTAGATTCCCTTTGTTTCCTGTTGTATGATAGCTCTGGCCAAAAACTCTAATACTAAGTTAAACTGAAGTGATGCACGTGGGCATCTTTGACTTATGCCAGATCTTATGGGGATAGCTTTCAGGTTTTCTCCATTGAGTATTATATTGGCTGTTGGTTTATGATATATGGCTTTTATTATATTGAGGTACATTCTGTCTATTCTCATTTGTTTAGAGTTTGTAACATAAATGGGTGCTGAATCTTATCAAATGCTTCCTCTGCATCTATTGATATTATCATTTGGCTTTTATCTTTTGTTGATATGCTATCTTACCATAAGCTAATTTATGTATGTAACACCATCCTTGCATCCCACTTGATCATGGTGAATTATATATTATCCTTTTGAAATATATAATACTGTCGAATTTGATTTCCTAGTATTTTGTTGAAGATTTATTTGTTGATGTTTATCAAGGATATTGGTCCATAATTTTGTTGTGCTGTCTTTATCTGGTTTTGGTATTAGGGTAATGTTGGCATCATAAATGCATTAGGGAGTGTTTCCTTTTGTGTTTTTCAGAACAATTTTAGCAAAATGAGCTCTAGTTCTTTAAAGGTTTAAATAAATTCATTTATAAAGTCATCAAGTGTTAGGCTTTTGTTTTGGGGAAGATCTTTTTATTGTTCCGATTTCAATGCTTGGGATAACTTTGTTCTACTCATCTGTTTCTTCCTAGGTTAGTTTTGGTAGGTCATATTGATGTAGAAATTTCTTCAAGGTTATTTATTGGTATATAGTTGTTCATAGTAATCTCTTATGATCATTTTTATTTCTGTGCTCTGGTGATTTATACTCTTTTGTTTGTGATTCTGCTTATTAATGTTTTCTCTCTGCTTTGTTAAACTAGAAATTTGATTATCTTTTTTTTTAAGATTATTTATACATACAAGCTGGGGTACAGGCTAGAGGTGTGGGGCGGCGAGAGGGTTCACCAGAGACAGAGCGGGGAGCAGAACAGGCAGATCAGAAATACACTGCTGAGGGGATCATTAGGCTAGGCAGGAGAGGTCTGCCGCACCATGTGGGATTCTCCCTGGCTGGGTGTTGAACTCGCATCGCGCGCTGCTGACAGCTCTACAGCGCAGCGCTCAACCGCTGCACCACCAGTGAGGCCCCGAAATTTGTTTATCTTATTGAAGAACCAATTTGTAGTTTCACTGATTTTTTTTTTTAAGTCTTTGTGATGTTTCATTTGTTTATGCTCTTATTTTTACTCTTTGCATTCATCTACTAACTTTGGATCTTGTTTGTTCTTTTTTGAGTTGCTTTAGGTGTAGTAATAGATTGTTTATTTGCATTTTTTCTTCTTAAGGTGAGTCTGTATTGCAGTTATCTTCCTTCTTAAGACTGCTTTTGCTGCATTCCATCAATTCTGGTAGCTTGTATCCTTACTTGCATTCATCTCAAGGTGTTTTTCTTTTCTGCTTTAATTCCATATTTTATCCAATAGCCATGAAGTAGCATGTTTATTCTACATGTATTCATACCCTTTCCTGTATTTTTTGCTTATAGTTGATTTCTAACTTTGTCATTGTGATCAGAGAAAGTATTTGATATAACTTGATCTTTGTAGTTTTATTGACAATTGACCTGTGTTTCAATACATGGTCTGTTCTTGAAAATGTTCCTTGTGCACTATGCAGTGCTTTTGGGGTGAATATTCCATAGGGTGTAATATTCTGTTACATCTCTTCAATCTAGCTGCTCTTTTTTTTTTTTTTAGATTCTTTTTTATCTTAAGTTATTTTATGTTTTGTTTAGGTTACATTTCTGTTGTCTTATGTTTTACTGCTGTCTTCCATGTTGTCTATTTTTGAATGTTCGTCTGAGATTGATATGTTATAGGCTATTTTGTGACCCATTGTATGGTCTCTCTGAGTCATTCTGATGTGCAACACTTACTTTCTTCCTCCTTCTCCAGGTTAAATAATTAAGGTATCTATTGCCTCTGTATTTGTTATTCTGTTGTTCTATGATATCTTTAAAACATCCATTCATGTGCAGCTTGTTAAGTACTTTGAGTTTTTGCTTTGAATCAATGCTCGTTACTCTGCTTTCTATCTTGAATGTTAATTTTGCAGGGTAAAGATTTCTGGGCTCTTGCATCTCCCTTTGCTTGATATACTAATACCTGTGGAAGCATCCTCTCTCAGGCCAGAGGAGCAGGATTATAATATTAGCATGGATATGATTGCCTCAGTCCTATGAAATCAGTCTTCATAGAACTCATAAAGCCAACAATTTAATGATTTAATATTATTAGCAACAGATTGTGGATATCACAATTCAGCCCATCTCAAGAGGCTATGTTTTAAAAGCAAAGTAAACAGATTTCATTTGACTATAAATCAATTCTATATTCATTATCCTGCTTTTTAGTGTGGTGTTCACTGGAAAAATAAAATCATTCTTTATAAATATATACTGGGGAAAGAAGTAAATATTTGGTTTAACACAGTATACACAGTTGTTTTCTACTTAAAAAATAACAACTAAGTTTTGGGGGGCACTCCATGGAAAACAGCATGTGACTTTCTTTCATATCCAAAAGAACAACACATATAGAACTGCCACATTTTGTCAGTGTGACCATTACCACTTTCTAAACAACAGCTGCTTGAGAAATCTACAGAAGAAATGTGTCATGCTTTGGGAAATGTAATTTTGGTATTCTAATTATTACGTTTTTTCCAGCCATTACATTCCCCTCATTTTTGCAGGATATGGGATTTTTCCATACATTACAAATTCGTGGCTAAATGAGGCACTTTCTGACTTAGCTAAAGCTGTGTAAGCATGAAGTCATGAAAACTCTGAACTGGTATGATAGGTATAACCATGAAATAATGGTATTATGGTTATGATGGTTATTTATTTAAATCATGTTTAGTGTATTCAGCATCAAATTAGCAGGCAGTAGCAATTACTCATTCTCTATGTGTTTTCTGAAATTTCAGTGAGAAGAGAAAAAAAAGATTCCTGACATGTCATGTTTGAGACCATTGGTTTTGGTATCACGCCAAACTTGAACTAACTGCTAAACATTTCACTAACTGCATGGAGACCTTGGGCAAGTCTCCTAATCTCTGGTTCTGTGTCCTTTGGAAAGGAGCAATTAGTTTTCACCTCATTGGTCGATAAGTCTGTTCACTGAGTCTGTACATACATACATATTTGGCAAAGGGCCTGATTCCTAGAACAATCTTAATTGTAACTTGTTATTGTAGTATTCTCTGATCTGCACTGGGAAAGGATCTCTCTGCTCTACTGTGTAAATATTTTGTTATTTAAATATCAGTTGTTAACGTCTCGTGTGAGCTTTTCTTACTATAATTTGAATGTACGTTGTAATTTGAAGTATACTAAAGTAGATTTATTTATTTAAAGGTTGTTTATTGGACCCTTTTAGAGAATATTTGTTTTGGCAAGCACAGATGTATCCTGTTCAAAGGAAACCATGAGGCATATTCAATTGAAGGAATTTTCATAGTATTTTTTTGTTATTTTTATTTGTGTCTTTTACATTACTATATATTCCCCGTAGGTTTCCCACCACTAATTCACCGGTGAACTGTCACCACAGTCCCCTGTGCTCCCCTCTCCTCCATTCTGAGCCCCAATCCTCCTCCCTCTCTTGCTGGTTGATGCTCTTGTATTTGGTTCCCCTATATTCCTGTTATAAGTGAGACCATTCAATATTTTTCTTTTTCCTTTTGGCTTATTTCGCTGAGTATGACCCCTTCTAGTTTCATCCATGTTGCTGCGAATTTCATGTGTTTATCTTTTTTGAATGCTGAATAGTATTCCATTGTGTATATGCACCACATCTTCTTGATCCAGTCATCTATTTTTGGGCAACTGGGTTGTTTCCATATCTTCACTCATAGTATTTTGAATGTTGTAAACCTGACAGTAAGCCATTGCATGGCAGGAGGGAGAAAAATGGGGAAAGGGAACAATGACACTGGACGAATGGCGAGGTCCTGAGTCAAAGCAGCTGAAAGAGAAGGGAAGTCAAGAGAAGGGAGTGAGTTCAGGGTTGTTCATCTCCACGGACTAATACCATTTATGTCAGCTCTTGATGCAATGTAAAGCTCACAGAGACACAAAAATTGTAGATTAGAGATATAAAAAAGCAAAGACATGATTTCCCTTTTGATAGCAATTCTCTATTTTTTTCGCATCTGCTAAGAAGCCTCCCGAAAACATTCTTTCTCTTTCATTAAATGGACAAACTGAGCTCTTCTTTCCTCTCTTCTTTGTAAATCAGGCTTATGTTTCAAGCTGTCTATCTGGTACACTCCTCTGTGATGATAGCAATGCCGACATAGGAATAAATCCTAGCACAGCCACCAAAACCACACAGGAGATCTGAGGAAAATTGCACCTCCCCCATTCCAGTCACCTCCATCCTTGACTGAGTCCTTTTCCTGCTCTGTAGTTGTCTCTTCCAACTCGAGTTCACTGTGTGGCCTCCTCTAATCCCCATCTTATTTGATCTTCTACTCTCATTTTCTCACCAGCCCTTTCCTATTTAGGTTTTATAGAATTTATTTTTCCTTTCCTAAGTGTAATTTTTTGCGTCTATCTTATTTGAATTTCATTTCATGTAATCCCTCCAGTGCATCCAGGCCATTTTGGATTCTAAACATGTTGTCTCTTCCCTGACAGCTGGATAGTCATTGTAGAGTACAAATATATACTTAACTCCAATGTCCACACACTTAAAATAGAACAGAAAATCAGAGTGAAAGTCAGAAGAGATGCTAGCTGTCCATGGGATGTGTCCAATTGGTGCTTGTCCTGGAAATAGGGCAGCTAAACCAATGGGAAACTTAGATTACTCCTTCTCTCTTTGTCTCTACCTATTTCCCACATTCTCTCTGCAAACCCCTTTCCCTTGTTCCACATTTCATGTGGCACAGCATGGCTGCTGATACCCCAAAGTTTACATCTCTCCTATATGAGAAATTGACTCTCCCTTCTTGGAGTAGGGACACAATTGTGAGATGTTTGTTTCAGTTCCAGACCAATTGTTGTAAAGCCAGTATGCTTTACAAGTGAGTCATACCATTTTTTTGTTTCTCGAGGCATGTAAAGGTTTTGTTTCCATTACACAATATTCTGACGTGTCCACTGCTAGCATTTTGTCAAAAAAACTTATAACACCTTAATATTATAAGCCTTTATCATTAAAAATACTAGCCCTCATCTGAGTTGTTGGTATGTGCTCAGTGCAGGCGGCCACACACCTTCAGTCAGTAGAATGCGCCCTATCTGCAAAGCACAATATGGCGAGGTAAGCTTGTCATTCAAAACATTGGCGAGTAAGAACAAGAGACAGACTCTCCTTGGTTCAGCCTGGTCATGCCCAATAAACACTAGAAAAGGGAGCAAAGTTCAGGAGTGAAACGAGGCCCAGGGTCCCAAACCTGTAGGTAAACTAAGGGGAGTCTAATTCAGAATCAGGCACAATCCCCCAAAGGTCAATTCCAGTGGTTAAAGTGAATGGTTGAGGGCCATCAAGAGAAACAGAGAAAAGGAAAGGAGAAAAGGAAGCCAGAGAAAGTGATTGTAATTTAACTTCTTTGAAGCTGAAATTTGAAAGCGCTAATTACTTACATACACATATCCTTATATACATACCCATATCCTTATATACACATGAAATGAGCTCAATGAACATCCTTTTTGCCATGCACTATCCCAGGACCTGAAATAGCCTTTGTTTCCAAGCATCTTTCAGTCTCCTGGAAAATACTCATGTATACAGAGAAAGGTTAAACTGTGCGTATGGCTGGGGAGCACCAGGAGCACCTGCTAGGCCAGGAAGAGGGAATGATGGGGAGTCTTCCCAGAAGAGGAGATGCCTGAGTGCTCTGAAAGGCGAATAGGAAGTAGCCTGATGGAGAACAGGGGAGCCAGCCACTCAGGGGAAGAGAGAACATGGCCATGGCATTCAGAAGCACAATGGAAATAATGTGGCATGCTCTGAAAAGTGTCATCCCCACCTGCCGAAGCAAAAAGAGGTCAGGAGAGGAAAACAGTAGGGAGGGAGCAAAGGGTAGATTTTAAAGCCTCTCGCTGGCCAGGTTAATAAATCTAGACATTAACCTAAGAATATCAAGGTCATGCAAACTGAGGTCCCTCAACTTGGCTGCCCCCAGCTCCACATGCCTTTCTGTCCTTTTCCGTTCTTTTCTTTGTGTTCTGACTTCAAATATTGGAGGTGCTTTCTCTTCTTGCCACCAACTGGGCCTTGATCATCAGTTGTGTACAAGTTATTTTTAATACGTTGTTTAGAATGTGTTCATGGTACAAATTCAAAGTTATTTTTTAATTCTTATCCTGTGTATTAAAAATAGTATTGGCTTTGTTAGAAGGTCTTTCATCATTCCACAGTAAACTATGGGAAGGACTTCACCTGTCTCATGCTCACCTGGGGTCAGGGTGGAGTAGGTGAAGCTCCGATCAACTAGAATTTAATTAGCCTCCAAGTGATGCTTTGCTTCCATTTTCAAGCCTTTGCAGGTGCATCAGTGGGTAAAAAATAAGTTTAACAAGCCAAAGGCAAAGGTCATCAATATCACAAACTAGGTATTTTACTCTAATATTAACAAGCTTTACAATACCACCGATTGTAAGAATCTTTTCATCAAAAGATTTGGAGAGCGATTAAAATGCACAAATCCAAATTCAATCCTGATCACAGAATGTGAATATGAAAATGTGAAAAAAAAATCGAATATTATAAAGGAAACAAGACAGGACATTTACTCCCTAAAAGCTTGCTTTTCTTCATCTGGTACCTGTGACTAAGTTTAACTTGGTCAATTTCTGAAATTCCTATTCAGGCCACAGTGCCCTGTGTTAAAAGTATCGCTTTATTTTTCATTTTATAGGGAGGAAGCATCTGAGATCTGTGATAACCATTTCCCAGTCAGGTTTTGTGATGCCCTTGTTCCATGTCTTTTTTCAGAAATACAACCGTAGCTTCAGTGAAGATTAAAACACCACATGGAAAGAGAATCCCATAACTGAGGAGGCTTTTGGGATATGGAATAAAACATGAATCTAGATGCAAGCAAATTACAACTCATTTTTCAGTTTTCTACTCAGTAGGAGTTTAGTGACAAAAACAATTTGCTTACACAAAAATGACAGACTATTTCTTTCAGCAAACACCCATATATGTTAGTGTGTGTATGTTTCCCTTATTAAATGATAAAATCACTCCAGCTCTAGATTTTAGTGTTTTCTTGCCAGAAGCATCTGATTGCACAAATCAGGCCTAAGAAACAGTTTGGACAAGTGTTTCCCTGTCTGATAGGCTCACAGTTGGTGCAGCTATCAGTACGTATGTACTTATGTTGTTTTTTAATACTGTTATGAAAATGATATGAGAGTGTTTGATTGTTTTGTTTTGTTTTTCATAGAAATGTGCTCACTCCTAACCTACATTTGTTAGGATGTGCTTGAATCCCCTGAGCCTCCACCAAGTTTCCTGTCCTTCTATGAAGATTCTGTTTTTTCCTCTTTTCTAAAATATAACGTTGGTGGGAGATGCCAAATCAACAACCTAGAAGTCAGGAAGCTGCTTTTTTACTCTCTTCCTGCAGTACTCTCTTTGGATTTCTGTGCCAAAGCTGGCTGAGAGCTCTCTAGTGCCAGCTTCCTATTTAATTTGGCTTGTACTATCTTCCTGATGAATCATTTTACTACTTTGAGCATTAAGTACTGATTTTGTATACCAGAAACACAACACACACAATTGTGTGCACACATACACCAACACATACGCATGTGTACCACAACTATGCATACACCTATGCCACGTACATGTCTGCACAGACACAGCCACCCATGCAAATGCATGACCGTGTCCACATGCATGCAGGCACACACATAAGCACATGAGTGTGTACATGCATATGTAGATCTCAAGCCCTTCTCTTTTCCTTCCAAACTTTCTTTCGCTCCCATTTTTTTATTTCTAATTTTACCCTAAACATCCCTATTATTGAAACTCCTTTAAGGTGATTACATGAGTTATCACTGTTCAGCATTCATCTGTACTGACAGGGCCGGGATTGATCGTTTTACAAGATCACGGAGCCGCCTTATGTGCCAGGTATGGGAGTTTTTTCAACCTGCCTGAGTAGAAGAAATGCTGTTATTGAAGCTCAGCCCCAAGTAAAGCAGGTCCCGTTGGCCTACCTTCTGACTCGGCAAGCCACGATATAATAAGTGAGGGACAGGGAATTGGGAGCTTCGTGCTGCCTTCTTCCCTATAACCAGGGTACAATCACACAGGGGTGTCCATGTGTTTTCTAGCACTTCCCCCTATTACTTCTTTGTAAGGGATCTTGGCTTTCATGTTCCAGGACTTCCTCTGACCTCCAGTGTGCTTTGTAGTAGAGGAGGAAAGTGGTGTTTAAAGTTGTTTCGTCTGTGGGGGCCAGAGGCTAGGTGGGTTGGGGAGTGGCTTCACCTGCTCCATAGATCTTATCTCTGCTCTATTCCTTTACTTTTGTTTTGTACTTTGAGGAGGGCACCACTGGGTCTGGTCTCTGCTGCGCCTCTATGGAAAGATTGGAAATGAGAACAGGAGACGCTTGTGTCTCTTCACTGAATTGCCCAAGTCCCTGCAATCCTCCCTTTTCGTGTGTGGGGCAGGCTAGAGCTTCCCAGACCTCTGAACCGAGGATCCCATGATCTGCCCATGTGCAGCACAATAACCCACTGCCTAGCCGGCTCCCAAACCACAGACATCTAATAGGAACTGGCTTTTGTAACAAAATCAGACAAAGCGAGTTAACTTCTTAGGAGGATTTACTGGCTAAATGGAGGAAACTTCTAGCATCTCAAATCTTAGACGATTCCTAGGGGATTTTCCCCAGGCTTTTTCCTACTACCCTCAATCTAGACACTACCCAAAATTGTTGTCTTTGGGGCTTTTCCAGAGCCTGCAGCTGCAACATTGTCCCAAGGGCTGTGGGGCCAGGAAATACAGCCTCAGCGAGGCTTCCAGAGATTGACTCAAAGAGACCTGAAGTTCTGACATACAGAAGGAGTTAGAACTTTCTGCCCCTGTTCTTTACAATGTCTAAGCTGCATGTTCACTGTTGTTTATGGAAATTAGAGTCCCTACATCATGCTCTTTGTATGAGCTGAAAAGATGCCAAGGAGAACAGGATATAGCACCTGGCCTCAAAGATTGCGTGCTCTTGGAAGGAGGCGCCAGGAAAGTTAATATCACAGCCAATTTCTTGGTCATGAGAGATGCACTGTGAGGGAAAGGCTGGAGAAGGGACACCAGGAGGAAGACTGCTTGGCAGCATAGAACAGAGGAGATGTATTTTTGAGCTCTTACACATTAAGAGAGAAAAATAGGACTAGTGATGTTAATTCAGCTGGGACAGTCAATCCAGGGTGGGGGAAATAATGATAAATGTATACACACATACATATATACACATGTGTGTACGTATATATCACATTTACATGCACACATGTGCATGTATCTGTGTGTGGATATGTGTGTTAATATACGGCATGTGTGTTATACCTGTGTGTGTATTACCTGTTCTTTGTGATCACCTGTTCTTTGGAGATTTATCAGGAAGCCCACATCTGGGGGTAGATAGCCTGTAGGGGCTCAAGTAGAAGAGCAGCTAGAGAGGTCTTGAGGACCCATTGAATCCAAAATTAACCTTTGAAGGAAGAAAAGCAATGGAATTTATCATTTTCAGTTGTTTTGACCCCTAGGATGCTTTGGCTTTATGGTTATGAACATTTTCAACAAAATTGTGCCAAGATTGATGAAATTTTGTTGAGGAAGTATTTCTGAGAAACAGCAAGATGAAGCCAATTTAATTTCTCAGTCAACTTCATATAGTTCTCCACATAGAGCCCATTCATCCAAAGAAAGTGGTGAGGTCAGGTCATTTTTGGAGTCAAAGCAACAGGGGGAAAAAAAAACAATTCAAAGTAGCAAAGGAACCCCAGGGGTGAGTTTAAAATTTCCTCTTTGGGTTCTCCTCTTAAGTAGGTCATGCAGACTGCCCCCATAGAAACCCCTTCCTGCTGAGAGGACACATGCGAAATCCGTTTCTATTTGGGGATTCAGTTATTTCACGACGCTTGCTTTAAATTTTCCGTTTGTGACTGTGAAGTCACAGAACATGTGTCAAATGAAACTTGGAAGAAGAGCAGCAGGAGAGTGCCATTAGGCACACCTCACTCGCTGCTGTCACTCCTGAGAGCAAGTGCAGGTAGGCCTTCCGCTGACCGCACGCACCGGGCACCTGCACCGGGCACCTGCACCGGGCACCTGCACCGGGCACCTGCACCGGGCACCTGCACCGGGCACCTGCAGCCCTTGTGAGGAGCCCGAGGCGCTGCCAGGCCACTGCAGAACTCAGACCCCTTCATCCTACATCAGCCCATGGAGAGGTCCTTTGTAGTGGAAACAGGGACTCCTGTCATGAAGGCCTGAAAACAAGCCTCTGGAGGCTTGATGATGAGTAGGAAACCGTGGTTTGAAGGACCCCAAGGTGTCTCTTTAACATTCATGCCTTCTCCAGCAATCTGCTTCTCTGTCGACTTCCTCTTTCATCTCCGCGCACACCACCCGGTTCTCCTTGTTGTGTCATGTTTGTGAAATGCGCCTCACTCCCCAGCCTTTCATCTGAGAGTTGATCACCAAGATTCAAGCGCTCATCGGCAATGGGTGGATGTCAGTTGGAATTAACAGCAGTTTCACTCATTGGCTTTTACTGTTAATATTTATATAACTTCCAGATTGTGGCCTTGGGGTAGGGAAACCAATGGGATGCAGGATGAGCCAAGGTCAAAAAGCTCAGAAATCTGCTTTTTTCTTGTTTAAAAAGTATTTTCATTTGTATAATTTTAACAAGTAAGATGAATTGAATGGATTCTAGTAAAACTGCCAGGCAAATTATGAGGTTTTGCTTTATGCAAGTCTTAGCCGTCGAAACAGACCCTCAGCAGTGGTATTTGGGACCTGGGTAAACTTGACTGTCTGAGGCAAGGCTTTACCGTGTCTGTCATACAGAAATCTGGAGTAAAAATAAATTAATTTTAGGTCTTTATGTTACTTTCATTTTCAAGTGGGAAAAATTTACATAAACTCATCTTTAGTCAGCATTTGTACATTTCCCAGCCCTACCGAGAGAACACTAACCTGCTCTCTTGAACTTGACTCAGTATTTTGAGAATTTCATCCTTTAGCTACAAACTGACCTCTCCTACCTCCTCAGTCTTGAATTCTCAAATCGACATGGCTAAGAAATAGGTTGAACATATTTTCAGATATCTTAAAATAGCCAAGAGTTGTATTTGAATGATTTCATTGGCACACATTCCTACTCTGAATCCATTGCCTCTTTGAAGACTTACTAATTTCCACTAGAATGCTATTAATTTTTATGGAATCCATCTCTTTTGAAATTTTGTTAATGCTCCATATAAAGGGTGTTTTTTTTCCTCAGTTCTGGAGGAAGCCATATTTGTCCTTTTGGGTTGAAGACTTAGAGCATATAAAAGAGGTCGATCTTTGGGGTCAATTCCCAGTATCAAAGCTTTATCATTGATGGGGTTCACCCATCTGGGCCTCAGTTTCAAATCTACAAAATGGGAATTAAAACAGAGAACTGTAATCTCTGGGGGGCAGAAACTATTTACTCACAGGCACTGTCCCAAGTGGAAATTCACTCTCAAAGACCGATGCCCTTCAGGTCGACCTGACAGTGATCTCTCTGTTAGTCAAATGCCCTGGATACTCCTCTTCTGAAATTTTAGCACTGATAATTCACAAGGAGTTTTCATTTTAAGTACAAGATTTCTAAAGGCTTTACTGTCCTGAAATTCCCATTATCTTTCATATGAATTAGATTTTACATGCTCTAGTAAGTTATTTCCTGAATCAAAGGGATACGGGCACTTCCGTCAGCATGACTTGGGGAGATCAACTATCCCTGCAGCCTCCAGGTTAAGGAAGCCAACCTCCGGCTTGTATTAGTATTTTCACGTCCCCATCACCTCCGTCTCTCACTCTGTTACTGTGGATCTGGCTGTGCTTTGGAGACCTCATCTGAAGCTTTGTTGTGTGGAGACAACATTCTGGGTTTATTGTCTGAAAAATTGGGTCCTATGCTTGGGCCACTCACAGAAGAGCTGGTAACCAGGGCAAGTCAGGCTGCTCTGTGGCTCCGTTTGTATCTCTTACAACAGGATAATCACCTCTGTCCCCTCAGGCTTGCCAGAGAGGATGTATGTTAAAGCTCTTTGAAAAATCTCCTGGGATGAAACAATTCCGGATGAACCATTGGTAGTGTTGAAAAGCACTGAGCCCCATAACCCTCTGGGACTAAGAGGAACCAAAGTCAGATATGTAGTTGAAAGGCAGGTTGAGTGAGGTTTGATATCTGAATTATTTTATCCATTGTATGATGGAAAGAATATGGGTTTGGAGGTCATATCATAGATCAGGATTCATACAAATTATAGAGAAACCAATTTTCCAAGCACAACAAAGCAGACACCAGTTAAGAACATCTCGATTGGATCAATACTTTATTTTTTTCTCCTTGTCTTTAAATTTTACCAGTTTGTGACCTTTGACATTTTTCTTGCCCTCTCTGAGTGTCTGAGTTTCCTCATCTGCAGTGAGGCTAAAACCAGTTTTTCAGCTTTTTGTGTGTTAATTAGAGACCAAGTACCTAAAGCATGAAGCACAATCCTGAAGACACACGTGCCCCCAAAAATTGTTGCTTGTAGTTTTTACGTCTTTTGAGTGTACAACTCAAGCAGATGCTTAATTCAGTCCATGCATTATGAATGCTTGTTTTTCTTTTAGATATTCAAGGGTATATAAGTAAAAGAAGGGTGAATAGAAATCTATCCAAAAAAGCAAGGGTGGGTGAGGAATGTAGTTAAAAGACAAAGGAAATCAGTTCTCAGATAGGAGATCCCATTCCTCATAAAACATGCATCAACATTCAAGGGCGAGAAAGTGTAGAATGAAAACACTTTTGAAACAGATTGGCCTACACACACCTGTGATGTCCCCACTGCACCGAGTTCTCCTCTTGGGTCAATACCGTTGGTCTCTGTGACCTATCACAGAGGACCAGATAGATAAGACAGCTCTTTGGAGACAAGTATTGAGATCTGGGGACAACAATAAGATGTAAGAAAAACTCAGAAGGGTTTGGGTTCAGAGGGTCCAGGAAAGCAGAGGGAGCCTTGAACAGTTTGAGTGATTTTTCTGCAGGGGAAGAATGTGCTTGAGGAGGTAACGGCTAAAATGAATGTTTGATGAACAGAGAGTGCATGCAGAATGATAGACCATAAATTGCCTAAGCCCAGATGATGGTTAGCCTTAGGTTCCATAATGGCAAGAAGGAAGTAGAGCATATATGCCCTTAGACTCAGCCAACAGGATGGTGGTTAACAGAGGGGAGGGCAGCAGCAGGACTGGGTGGAGGGGGCCAGTGGGTGACGGCTGGGTTTTAACTGGACATTGGATGTTGTGTTGTGATTTGTACAGGTGACAATGTATACTGGAACCTATACTGTGTTGTGAGCTAATATTGCTTCAATTTAAAAGAAAAACTATCTTCAAATACACAAATCTTTCCAGTGACTGAGCAGACCCCCTGAAACTCTTATTCTCAACCCCCAAATGCCTTTGGCAGTGCTGGCAGACATTTTTATTTTTCCACCTAGGAAGTTGCTAATGGCATCTATTGGACAGGATCCAGGGATACCACATCCCACAAGGCAAAGGACTTACCCCTCCCAGCAAAGAATGATCAGACCCAGGATGTCAGGAGTCCCAGGGTGAGACACCTGTTATGGCAGCATTTTCCAACATGCATTCCAGTGGGAATTTCTGAGGAAGAAAAATGCATTGGGGAAGGAGGGCTCAGTGTCCCAGTATTGTGGGAATTTCTGTGACTCACACACATAAATAGAAACATTTCATTGCAGAGAAATGTAAGTATTTAGTAAAATAGGAAGGCATTGCCAAAGCCAATTTTCCAAGAAATAGCTTAGTAAGTTATAAATAATCCACAAAACATGCTTTGGAAATGCTAATCTACTATTTCATATGAATTTCTTTTTGGCAAGATATACCATGGTGTCTAGTTGAAAAGAGCAGACTTAGTTGACCTTAAAATTGTTTAAAGCACACACAATATCAAAACATTAAACTTGCCCATGCATATAAAACACATGTGGAAACTGAAAAGACTGTATCCTGATAGAGTACATTATCTTGATGGTCTGGACAGTAATGAAACAAAGGAATATTCTGGTCTCTGGTTCCTTCACACCATCTCCAGCAGTAAGAATGACAAAAGTCTAAGGTCTCATCCGTATGCCAGGAGGCTAATACAGCCTTTCCCCTGGTAGACAGGCACTCAATACGTTTGTTGAACTGAATTTATTGTTGATACTTAAGTGATTTTCCCCACCCCCAGTTATAAGTGAGTAGTTACAGCAGATGTTCACAACTGATTGTTTGCAAGAGGATTCTATTCACTTGAATTTTTTTCTTCTGAAATATTGCATTTATTTATTTCAGTGCATCTTCTTAGAAGATGTATTCAAAAGAGAGCAAGAATGATGTATACTCCCTGGTTGGATGTGAGGCTATAATTTAAATAGAGGTGGGGGCTGACATTGGAGCTTTATGGTGAAAAGTAGAAGCCCAGAGGAAGGAGGGTGACAATTTATTATTGTTTACATATTCTACCGAAGCTTTAAGTTCCCTTAGTTACTTGACTGTAATATGCATTACTCACAGAGGATCTCGAAAGAGCTTTATGCAGAAGAAAAAGTTGGTGTGTGCTCTGCTGGAATGAAGTCTGCACTAATCTATCACAAATGGTGATTTATTATAGTATAGGTATGTGTATTTAGCACAACAAATCCTTGCATAAATCTAATAGCCCAATTATTTAATTTTCTATGAGAAAATGTTTATCTTGTCTCTCCTTTGCCCCTACTTACTTTAATATTAAGGGATTAAAAGCCTTAGGATCTTTTGTCCTTCAGTCATTCATTAGCTTGATGTTATACCTAATCCCAAATTCCATTTGTAGAGAAGTCAGTTAATAAAATCAGTTATCATTACTTAGGTTAAAAAAGTACTACATCACTTGCAAGGAATGATGAAGAAAAATGAGATT
Source organism: Scalopus aquaticus (assembly GCA_004024925.1). NCBI lineage: Eukaryota > Metazoa > Chordata > Mammalia > Eulipotyphla > Talpidae > Scalopus > Scalopus aquaticus. Next base: position 99,669 of record PVIJ01004618.1, read on the forward strand.
TTTTTGAGTGGTTTAATCTTTCTCAAATACAACTAAAACCCATGAAAGGATAGTTTTTCTACTGCTACCACAACTGGTTACCATAAATAGTGACTCAAAGGTAAATTTGTATTCATTTTATTTCTATGCATCAGAAGTCCAACACAAGTTTCACTGAGCTAAAATCAAGGTGTTGTCAAGGCTGCTGTCCTTTCTGGAGGTTGTAGGAGAGCATCTGTTTCCTTGACTTTCCCAAATTGTAGAGGTTGCCACTCACTCCTTGGTCCATGGCCCCTTCCTCAAACCATCAATGCAGCCTGTCTCTAACCCTGTTTTCCTTGTCAGTAGTCCTCTGACCCCAGTCAGCAGTTTCTCGATTTAAAAGGATTCATGGATTAAACTGAGTCACCTAGATAATCCGGGATAATCTCCCTATCTCGTGGTCTTTAATCTTAATCCATCTACAGAATCTCTTTCACCCCATAAAGTAATGTATTCACAAATTCTAGGGATTAAGATGTGAACATCTTTGGAAGTTCATTATTCTGCCTCTCTTGCCTTATTTCCTCATTTCCGATATCACTTGAGAGACATTTCAATCAATTCTCAAAAATCAGAACAACACAGTTCAGAGCGTTTGGATAGCATTTTTCCTTCCTTCTGAACCCAGACATAAGAATCCTCAGCTCTCTGTTTCCCACTCGGCCTGCAGAAACAGAGCTGCCCCAGATGCTGAGGAGGCTCTGTCCCAGACTAGAAATGAGAGACCAAAGTGGGTGGAACATCCCTGCTGTCAACTTCCAGCTATGAAAGCCCATGTGTCACCCCAGAGCGCACATGTCTCAGTCGGAGAAGCTCAGCTGTGTCACTTCCACCTTCCCTCGGGCACCGATTCCCACAAGCAGACAATTACTGGTGTCAGCAAGCATGTAGCTACGGCTGGCTGCATGATTAGCTGTTAATATTTGGTAAAAAGAATCTTCGGGACCCACCAGTGTCCCCATCGGAGATAAACTGCTCTTTGAGTATATCAAACCAGGCTCTCTAACGTTTAGGCTGTCGTGGCCAGAATAAAGTGTTGCTTGTTTTCTGAGAAAGCAAGATATCATTCAGCGACCCTGGTTGTGAATTAAAGAAGAGGAGGAAGAAGGAGTATGCCTCCAAGAGTGGGGAAATCCACAACTTTGAGTTTTTAAAGCTGTGTCTACTCTGACTTTAGCTCTCTTTCTCCTTTAATTTAGAAAAATATATCTCCTATATGAATACGCTGTAGAGATATGGGGCCATTTTTGGACAGTGAGTGTGATGAGGCACCAACTATGAAAACCCTCTCTGGAAGGAGAAAGATAGTATTAGAGCTCTTGATCCCTGGAGGAGTTTAATAGTGTAATCACTGCATCTGTCATTAAATACACATGAGGTTGTGTGTTCAGTAATTATAACTCTATTGGCATGCTTTTCAAAAATTCAGTCTTTTTTTTTTTTTTTCAGTCAGTGCTCAAAAAGTTCAATTTTCTGTCCTGCTGTTGAGTAAGGTCAGCTCAGCAAGGAAGAGCATTCGGTTTGTCTTTTCCTAAACGCACAGCTAGTTTAATACAAAGGTCCTGTGTCGCTAATTTAGCCCCTGTGTCCTCGTCTTGCACCTTTCTCTTGATTGCTGCTCTAGGATCACATCAGGCTGCTTTCCCCTTGTGGGTTGTTCCAAATGCTACTGGTTCTGGGTCTTTGCACTTGCTACTACTCACTCCTCCTGCATTCATAGGTGCGTTCTCAGCACAGCCTGCAGAGGGCGCCTGTTACAAACATATCTGTCCCTCTGCACGCAGACTCCAATGCCCTCTCATCATGCTGAGGATGAATGTCAAGGTCTCCACAGTGACCTTGAAGGCCCTCCACCAGCTGACCTCAGTTTCTTCTCTGACCTCAGCTGCCCACACGCCTTTAATCACACCCTCAAATTTCTGCATGTCCCTTGAACATGCTGGACATTGTCCCACCGCTCGACTTCTCCTGTCCCTTCTGCCTTTGCTGTTGCCACAGGTTGATGGTCTTCGCCTACGCATGCAAGACTCCCTCCCTGACTTCCTTCATCACTACTGTACTTTCAGTTCCAGAACTAGCATTTAATAGGTCTAATAAATAGGTCTGCTGAAGGCATGAACAACAGCAGGCATCATTTGCTCATGGAACCCTGAATTGACAGCCCTTTTGAAAGCATCCCTATGTGATTCAGTGCCCCACTTACTTCCTTCTGGCCTTTCTCAAATATCACCTCTCTGTACTGCTTCACTGCTCTTGGTCGCTCTAGGAAAGATTGAGCAGACTGCACACTCCTAGTCCCTGTTTCCGGCTGTATTTCTACCTCTACAGCACGTACCACATGCCTGAAAATGCACAGGATGGTGTGCTTACTTACCTTTTGTATAGTCTGTTTCCTCCATGATTGTAACCTCCATCAGGCTGTACGTTTTCGTTTTATGTACAGCTATAGCTGCAGGTTCTAGAAGGAGCATTCAGTAGATGCTCAGTTACGTGTCTGTGGAGCAAAGGAACGAATAAAAGTCAGCTCTCTCTGTTGACGGTGCCTACCAAAGGCCTAATTCCCCATGCCCCCTGTATTCCTATTGCCTGTTTATGCCCTTGACAGCATTCATCCTGCCTCTACCAAAAAAATACTCCCAGGAGCACGGCCCATCCCAGGAGCAGGGCCCATAAGATTCATGACTGTGTCTTTCCCACTCAGTGCAAAACCATCCCCTCATTAGGGCAGGTGAATATGGGGAAGTCTGAAAGAAAACAAGTCTCTGCTGCCCAAAGCAGTACACTCGCCTTTCTAAGCAGGGGCTCGAATGTGATGTGAAGGGCGGTGTCAGGCTGACTGAGAATTTCTGCACTCACATTGTAAATTAAGGCATTGGATAGCCCTTCCCACCCTGGGTTCCACAGCATCTGTGTGATCAGAGTGAGTTTCCAGGGTTCTTTTTTGGCCCTTCTTGCTTGATCTACATCCCACTGCCTCTTACATCAGTAAACAGCAGCATGGATAGCCAACTTTTTATGTAGCACACCTGTTCAGTGTGTGTCACTTGCCTTCCTCGCCAGCACCCACTTTGAGATGAAATGATTTTGTCAAAGACCTTCTAAGAGCAAAAAGCTACTTTTCCCATTTACTAGCTCTGTAGCCTGGGCAAGTTTTTTAACCTTTCCAAATCTCACATGTAAAACAGAATTTTAAAGAACTCAGATTCTCATTCACTTAATGAGTATTTATTGAGCACCTACTATGGTTCAGACATTACCTCAGTACAAATAAGATGCCTGTCTTCATTGAGCTTTCTGTCTACAGGGAAAGCACTGTGTAAAGTAAGAGGGAGATGCTAATTTAATATGATAACTGCAGGGAATAATAAGTGTTTTCAAAGAAGTAAACCCAGGGTGAGGTAGAGGTAGGGGAAAGAGGGGTGCCACTTAGAGTAGTTGGTCAGGGGAGACTTCTTTGTGCTGAGATCTAAATGCTAGGAAGACCCAAACACACAAGGAGCCTAGGGACTAGCATGCAGGGAAGGTAACAGGCCACAGTGCCCGGGAGGGACAAGAGGGGATGAAGGTAGATGGTTCTAGGTGAAGTGATGTGAGCTTGGTATTCAGTTCAGAATGGTAAGACAGGCTGTCTCCTGTGGGGAGGTGCCTTCCAGGAATCACATTGTCACCATTCCTGGCACCTTGAAATTGTCCAATACATTTACATTCAATTTCAAATCCCTTTTTTTTTTCCCCATAGATGGACCATATTTTCCATAAAATAAAGGGCATGAGCCAAGGTATAGTCAAGTAGTTTGTTGTGTTCATGCTAATTTGCATTCATTATTAATCACAATTTTAATTAAAGGCACAGAAACTTGTTTCTCATTAAAATGAGATAATTTTTTTAACCAAAACATAGTCAAGTGTTTTCCCCCTGGATTAATTCAAGCATAGTTCCTAAAATATGGTAAAAAATGAATTATATTACTTTTAAAATAGATAGTTGGATTTGGCTATCTTCAAGGAAAATACATATTGAGAAAAGAACTTAAAATAAGTATCTATTTCCTGAAGGCCTGTGTGAATACACATTGGATCTGAAGATCTTCTTTAGAAATCTTGAAATAATAAGTCTATTTTTATCAATTTGGCATATTTGTTTGGTCTCCCACCAAATACTTACTGAATACTGGTGACTGTGTGCTAAGGCCTCATGCTGAATGCTTAGTTAATTAGATGTCAAGTTTTGTGGACTTTCAGGCTAAATACGTCTAAGGTAGGTATACTTGTTTGGATTCCACAAATACTACTATTTGTCAGCCCTCTCCCCGCCTCCCTCACCCCTGTTTTCATCTCTTACCCAGCGGCCTTTATGGCCACTCCCTCCCATCACACTGGAATTCCTTCCATTCCTTCCAGAAGCCCTTGCTCTCTTCTTCATGCTGCTACTTTTGTCTAAAATTCTCATCCTCCACCCAGCTATAACCCCTCTGCCTTACCTACACTAAACTCTACCCCTGTGAAGTCCCGGCTTAGTCATCCTTCCAGGGCCGCAGGCATAGCCAGCCCAGTGCCTCACCGGTGAAGTGTTCTCTTGGTGCCCACTTACCTCTGTCTGCATCACAGTTTTACCCTCATCCTCCCTGCTGCCTGTTGAGCCAGTTAACCGCTGAGTGGTTGCTGATGAAAGCGGACATACTGGCAATGGGGTTCCACTTTGGATCCCCAATGCCAAGTTTACTCCCCATTCCTTGAAGTACAGTTTCATTCTCTACAATAAAAATATCCAATATGATCATATCAGTAGTCATAAATAAAAGCAGAAGGGCTTCTTTCCTTTCCTCCCTTTCTCTTGCTTTCCTGTCCCTTTTTTCCTCCATTTTCTCATAGTCCTCTGCACACGGGAAATCCATGCCAGCACCACGCCTCTCATTCTGTGGGCTTGCTCACGGCCATATATGCCTCTGCAGTCTTAAACTCCCCGAGCTTTCAGGCTGATCCTGTAGAATTGATTGCTTTGAATTTCTATTGTTAGTAATTAATTGAAAGAATAAGTCTTCATGATAGGTTAATAAATATGTTTTATTGAAGAATCCCAGCAGTGCAAATGCAAAACTTGTGTGTTTTAAATTTTAAGTGGGCACCAAAATCAAGCCGCCGACCCTACCCAAAGTAAAACTAGCAGCCTCACTAATGAATCCATTCATTTCTTGACGTTACTTTTCACAGATCTTTTGGGGGCTTCCCTAGGTATCTGCTGAGTCCCCCCTAAATCAAGGGCTTCTTCATAGCTCTGCAGTTTCTCAGCTGGGGTGGAGAAGTGGAGGGCTTCACAGCTCTTGCCGAACAGATTAGGGCTTGCTCCTACCCACCCTGATTCTGAGACTTTTCAACTTTGCTGAAACAACGTTTTAAATTTAGATTCATCTAACATTTCATGGACACATTTTGTGCTAAGAATGGCAAGGATACTTACCGTTTCGTTGGGAACTTGCAGTGCGGCCCAGGCATGTCACTTAGCTCATCCAGGCTTGACTTAGATGCAGTGTTGACATCCGGCCCAGGTAATATGCCAGGTAATAGCTTCAAATCTCTGTTACTTGAAAATGAATCGGGCTGGGGTCTGGAAACCGACCCCAAAAGCTCAGTCCTTGGTAAGGAAAAAATTCAATGTCAAACCAGAGTTAGACCAAAAAGTAAGAAATTTATTGTCAGGTAAGAACAGGAAGGTTCTCTGAGCAGAGAAGGGTCCCAAATGGGCAGCCACTAAGGGGCAGGAAACAGGGGCTTATATGCTTTATTCAAAAATAGAGGGAGGAGGGGGAGGTAGGGACTCTGCATTCTGTCTTTTTAATTGGTTGGTTGTGGCCACTCGTCATCAAGTGGGGCTAGGGTCTCCTTGACCAGTTTATGTCTGGTTCTTAGACAACGCAAACTATGACGACTCAGATGTTGTTCTGGGAGTGATTCAACCTGTGGAATGTCCTGTTTTTCAAGGTGTTAAATCAAGTCTGGGCCCCCCCTGCGGTACTGACTAACTGCCTAATACCCAACTTCCTCCTTCTTCAAAAAGAAGGCTGGGTTGGCTCTTAGGACTGAGGAACAATGCTGGGAAAGGGGCCTTTGCACAAACTCTTCTTAATCCTAAAATCCTTTCCCTCCACCCCACTTCATCCCATCCCTCTTGTTTTTGGCAAAATGTTTCATTAGGAGACTGAGGAAAATGAAGTTAGTCACTTGTCCTCCTCCCTTTCATGTAGTCAGGGATTCTCAGTCCTGCCTGCACACAAATTTGACTTCTTCTCAAAGTCATCAAGAAGATAAATGCTGACCATTTTTGACAAATATCTAACTTTGTAGAATTAGCAGCAGCCTGTCAGTGATAACCCCCCTTTGTTTGCTTTGCTCTTCCTCTGGCATTATAATTGCACACCCTTATCAACACTCCACATTCACCAAAACTGTTCTATTGTCAAAGACTCGTCCAAATCCTATCCACCTCCAAGTAACCTCTGAGTATTCTGAAAGGGACCTTTTGTCGCCCTGTACTCCCCGGTGAGCCCCTTGTCCTGATGTTAATGTGGAAGTGTACTGAACACTGACTTCCAAGCCCTTAACTTGCTGATTTCTGAAACACAAAGAGCTACTATTATTAAGTTTTTACCAGGGAGGTAAAGTTTAGTTTTTACATGTGAATAGGCCACTATTCTCCTTCCTGTATTAGAAACTGCCTTTGAAAGCTCTTGTGTTCTATTAAAATAACAATATCAAATTATGTAAATGTGCTAATTGCTTTATTGAAATTAATACCCCTATTTAGCAAGTTAAACCTTGCAAAATGGCCATTTTTATTAAAAATTATGGAAGTGTGCTGGCTGTTTAAAGGCTAATGTAATTGGGTGAACCCAACAACTGGGAAATGTCAATTAATGGGAGATTGTTAAATAATATTGTTTAAACAATCAATTTTCTCTTGTAGTTTGGAAAATGGTCCTGGTAAAGTAATAATGACTGTCTGAAGCCTGAGGGAAGGTTTATGAGTGTTTGGTTCTGCCCTGTTTTTCAATCTGTTGAATTTTCTCTTCGGTTTGTCAAAGCTACGTTTTGTTTTAGTAATAAGAATTTCAATGTAGCTGCTTATAGAAAATTATACTGAGACAATTTCTCCTCTGTGAAGGTCACTTGCTGGCTGGTAGTAAACAACCACCTGGCACATCTGCTACCAAGCTGTGGGCTCCATGGAAGTAGGTGGAGAACCTTCATGCCTTTCTTTTTGACGTAGCTTCCCTTTCCCTTCTTTGAGACTAAAGAAACATTTCTCTGTTCTCGCTAGCAAGAAGCATTGCATTCTGTTTGACAGATGTTGAGTATTCTTATTATGGTTCTAATTTCATAGCATCTCTAGCGCTGCAGAGAATAGTCACTGTGAATCAACCTTAAATTCCATTGTCTTCTCAATAGCCCTCAAATGGAACTGCTGGTAACTCTATTCTTGGCCGTGTCAACGTTCTCACTGGAGCACACCACAGAAACCTATTTATGAAAATACCTTGTGGTTTCCAAATAGTTGTAGGGAAGGGAATTTTTGGTCACTTATGCAATTTGCGGAATTGAGGTCAACTGAGGATGTTGGGATAGTTCGATTGAGACTGTGAAGACAAAGGTATGAGCAATACTCAAGATCTCTCAGCTCATTTCAAATCGCATATTGTTTATGAGTCACTGGTTTTGAAACCCAGAAGAGAGCCTCATATTTCAATTTCTCTGTAAACACCTGTTCTTAGTGTCATCCCACATTTGAAAGCAATGTTTGTAGGTGGTAGATCATGTCTAATTTCTTGGGTTTTTGTGATGATTAGATAACAGTGTGCCTTTATTAAATGATAGCTCTCCACTCCCCCCTCCTACCTCACTTGCCCATCATCCTGAAACCAAACCATCAGAGACTTTATAATCTATTAAATTTCCTTTGTTCACACTGGAGATGTTTTGAGTTTGTCCATGGGTTTCTATGACTAATGCTAAAAGTATTGATTCTATTAATCTGATCAGTGGTGAACAACAGCTGACTTCTCTTTTTTCTGGAGCTGAAAGTGAGCAATAGAAACTCTATCTTCACTCATTCCGAAACTAAACTCATTTTCCCCCAGAGGAATTTACCAAACTGGCCATTGCATTTATCCTTTCCTCTTCTCAATGTATGCAACTGATTATTTCCATTTCAATATACAAATAATCTGTCCACGTGTTTGTTATAAAAATGCCAGTTAAACCTCATACCAGTTGCAAATGGGTTTTTAGCCTTTGCACATTTTTTTTTCTGGTTCTTAGGGGCAAGTTTCAATTTTTTATGGTATCAGCAGAGGATCTAGCAAGGTGGATGTTATTTGCCCATGTGAAGAGGGGCCTTCATTCTGTGGAGCTGAAGTCAGCTAGCACCTGCTGAGGGAAATGTCTCTGTGTTCCGTGAACATTTTCATATGGTGTGTGATCGTTTATCCAGTTTTCTGAGCTCTAAACCAGATTCTTCTTGGAGCTTTATCTTATTTTGAACTTCCTAATGGCAGGTCCAGGTCAAAAAAAACAGGTAAATCTCTACCTTCCACACCTTCAGAAATCTGGAAATTCATCCTGTTGGTGACTTACTTGTTTTTGTAACAAAAACATTATTTTATTCAATCCAGTTTATCATGTGAAAGCATATTATTTTGCTTCTGTCTTACTGAAATGTGTTTGATGTAATTGAATGTCTTTGCATGGACTCTGGGTGGTTGCTAAAGCATCAATTTCTCAGCTTTTTTGAGATACTTAAGGTTATTTGTTTGTCACCTAAGTGGTCCCAGACTACTGCATTTGATGAGTTCTTATGTCTTTTTTTATAATGTTGCTTTCTCATTTGTTGCTTTCATGCTGTTACCTTGTCACAATGTCTGGTGATGAGTAGGTGCTCATTAAATATTTGTTAAATGAATAAATGAGTTTCACTTGTATAGTAGCATATCTAGTTAGTTTTTTCTCTTTTCCAATCGCCTGCTTCTCATTGGCTCAGTCCTCAGAAATCCAAGAGCCACACATGGTAAAATTACGTACAAATCAGGATTAAACAGTACAAGAAGGAAAGCTTTCCTTGCCTGAGAAATAATAAAACATCCAGAGCTTGGATTAGGTGACATCTATTTTGACTGCTAAGAGATCACTTTTAAAACTTGCTTCCTGCTTTGAAACTGAGCTCTAATCCACAAAATTGTGAGATAGTTGAATTCCAGATAGGTAAGGGATTTTTGTATTTAGTTTTCTTTCAGATGGTCATTATCAGCACCTAGGAGGACTGCCAGAAGCCGGATATATAAAAATCACAAGGCCATTACTGTGTTTGTGCTTACTTTAATTAGATTACTTTTAAGATTTTTTTTTTAAGCTGTCCAGGGAGAAATGTGTCCCTTGTGAATGTAATGTCCATTATGTAAAACTTAAGTGCATCTGATGGTTTGGAAAGTGTAAAATTTACACTTACATCCCTGTTTAGTCAATGTGATGAGATTTAGGATCAATTATGAGGAAGGCCGGGGGCAGAAGAGGGCACGGAATACATTGTTGTTTTCAAGAAATCTTAGAGATAAGCAATTTTTTTTTTTTCTTGCGGCCAAATGGCTGACAGGTTGCTTTCTTGGAGCTTTAAGAGTTGTTGGTCAGATTCACTTCTGCCACTCTCTCCGTGTGCCCTGGCCACAAGTGTTGGGAGGACAAGAAAATTTCTCATTAGTGACATGTACTGACACTTCACTTTATTGTGCCCAGATGATTTTCTGACAGAGATAGATGACTTGGTTTGAGTTTCCAAGAAAATGTTATTCCATCATTGAATGGAGAAGCTCTGAACCAATCGTTCCGATTTACAAACAGGCTGTAGATGTGCCAAATATGACAAACTGATGCTGAAATGTAGGGCCTTGAAATTGAAGCTACTTCCTCGTTCATTTTTGGATGTATAAGGTTACAGGTAACTGGACACATTAACAATGTCATGTTTTCACTTTTCATTACTGAGCAACATGCACAGCACATGGACTGGAGTGAAAATTCTCCTTTAGCTTGAATTTTTTGACACTGGATTCTTATTTTTCCATAAGGAAATATTTTTCTGGAACAGGAAGGGCAAAATAACTCCCTCTATTTTATTTAACCCCAGCATCTCCTTAATTCTATAAATTAGCTTGCTGGTGTCAAGAAGAAGGGCTTAGTCCCATGCACTGGTGGGTGTTGATATTCCCCCTTAACCTCCCCATGCCAAGCATCCAGTTACTGCTTGGCCATACAGAAGAAGCCAAGATTAAGGTTAAGTCAGACAGACTTCTAGAATGTTCTGTGCTTCTAGCCACATGGTCAAGTGACCTAAGTTGAGCCAACTGGAAAGCCTTTCAGGATTCTTAATTAGAACTCTTGAGATGAGACAGCTCAGAATAAGAATTGGTGGAGCATAAAGATGTAAGTACAGAAATTGCTGCTGCCAGATCTTTTTTAGCTTTTTTAGAGAGAAATCAGCTTGAAGTTAAAGTTGGTCTTCAGAAAAAAAAAAAAAAGGGCAGAACTAAAGGAACCTCAAAGAAATATAAGCAGAGTTTTGAACTTTTGAATTAAACCATCCCTGAAGCTTGTCCTATTTCTAGACTTTCTAGTGTTATAATAATTTTCCTTTCTTATTCAAGATCATGGCATTGAGTTTTCCATTGCTTGCCATCAAAAGATACTAACTGGTAAAGCTATGCAATAGTAATTTTTTTTTAATCACCTGGTACTATGAAAATGCAAGATGTGCAAATGTATTATAGGTCAAGGAATAAATGTGGTTCATTCTGATAGACTCTCTAGTCAATGCTGTGCTGGTAAACAGCTAACAACAGGCTCTGGGGGCATGAGTGGGGGCTGGTGCGTAACTTCTGACAATTTGATTTCCATGGTGCAAACATTCTCACCATGGCCAATTTCAAGCTACTAATGTGATACCAAATGTGAATTAGATAGAAAGCGATACTAACAACTTGATCCCAAGAGCCTTTGTTAGTACCAGTTTACCACTCCCTCTATTTCAAAGCTGCTGTTTTGCATATGAGAAAACTGAGATCCCAACGAATTAAGAGGATTTCCTGAAATTACACAAATAGAGAAAGGCTTGAGCTGAAATGCAGGCACCCTGACTTCTCAAGTCTAGGATTTTTGTTGTTTTTTTTTTTAAATTTTATTGTTATTTTTGTCTTTTACGTTATTGTGTATTCTCCATAGGTTTCTCAACACCAATTCACCCATGAACCATCACCACAGTCCCCTGTGCTCCCCTCTCCCCCATAACAGGAATATAGGGGAACCAAATAAAAGGGACATTCAGGGAGAGGGGGGAGGATAGGGGTTCAAGTCTAGTTTTTAATAACTCATGATCTGGTCTATATACGTCTACACACATAACTGTCGCAAACACATCTGTCTCTCTTCACCAGACGGGCCTATGGGTCTCTGCTTAAGATCAGAAAACTAGCCAAATTTTTTACAAAGTCACCATTTCAGACTTTGCTACCCCGTTGATTCACAGACATCCCAGCAGACTGTGATGGAAGCAGCTAACTGTGATGTCCAGTCAACCAAGGACGCCATCTATACAGGACCTACAGGGAAGGAATCACTTTTCCACCCTACATCTGAGGAAACAGGTTCAAGGAGGTTGAAACTTCACTGAAGTCCCATGTAGGGGTGGAGTGAGAACTAGACCCCAGATGTGTCTGACTTCAAATAACCCTTAGACAGTTCCACCTTGGGGTCTTGCTCTGGGAAGATCATATTTCTAGTCTATGCTGATGGGACCTCGGGATTTTCTGTGACTTGGGAAGCAGTTATGAGGCACCATTACACTACCAAACAGAAATAGGGGTGGAAGCAAGTGCTGAATGGGGCATGAACAATATTCCCAGCCCTTGGGATTCTGGTCAGCATTTTTATTTGTTCCATCATCTAATCTGTTATAGCATCTTGGAGATGGGGTAGAGAGAACATACATGACAAGACCCAAGTCTTACCTCAAAGGGCCTTTGACAAAATGGGCTGTGAAATATCCAGTACTAAATGTGGGCACTCAACAGTTAAACTCTAAAAAGCAAGCAAAAGTACTGCTGATTTTAAATATCAATAATGATAGTTCACAAGAACCAGGCTGGTTAAAGCAAAGGCTGTTCCAGTCCATCCTTCTTGTGCCAAGCTGATAGCACACACAGGGTTGCTGTAGCTTTCAGTGTGTTCTGACTGCGTGAGCTGGAGTGACTCTGCAGCTTTCAATAATGTGGTCTGAATTATTTAAGTGGGATGATTAGCATAATCGTACTGCACCCTGAAGAATAAGGGGGGCAATTAAACACCGAGCTTGACCTACTGACCTCTTTTGTAGGGCAGCGAGGATCCACACAGCAGAGGTGATTGCAAAAATTAATTCTGTACATCCCCCCTCCCTCCCACCCTTTCTCGCCCTCTCTCTCTCTGTTTCTGCTGTGCACACCCAAAACTGGTGAGAAACGGACTTACTTAGTTCCCGACTAAGTGGCTTTGGGCTATCTCAATGACAATTTTAAATTTCAGTCCAGCAGGATCTCCAAGTGTCCGAGCATCTGGTTCAAGTGTGGTAGAGAACAACTAACCAGTCACAACTGTAGTGCATCCTGCCTTTTTTTTATTTTTTTATTTTTTGAATCCTGTAGAGACAATGAATAGCTATATATAAAGAAAAAACACAGTTACTGTGACAGATCATTGCAGCTGTGCTCGGGCACATCAGGCAGCCATATCTGATATGTCTAAACATCGTGGTCCAATTTGCTATATGGTACTAGCCCATGCTGGACTTGTAATTTACTGATGAGCCAGTCAACATAAGGGATCCAAGGTAATTTAGTATTTTAAAAAGGCAAATGGAAGGAGTACTTTTCCTTGGAACAGGGAAGGTGAAATATTAAGTTTCTTTTGGCTAGGAGATCAGATCTGTATTAATATGGGAATCCATCACTTAAAATAAGTCAACAATTTGATAATTAAACCTTTCATAACTAGAAATATTTAGCACATTATTTAAAAGAAGGGTCAAACTTAATATAAGAACTGTCAGCCAAGAAATCCCATGAGCTGTGTCAGTTTATCAGTTCATTAGTCCCTGGGCCCCCAAGTAAGTTTAACACCATGGAAAATGGAGACTGCCCCTAGTTGCTTAGAACTAGTAGGGCAGGATAGGGACAAAACGAAGTTTACAAATCCTGGGTCACTCAGTTTGGGAGAGGTAAGGATTTAAGGCGTCAGTGGAAAAGATGCTACTTGTTGAGAGAGAATGTAGCACAGTAATGAAACCTTTAATGTGTTGGATTAGCAGAGGGTCCTCTGTAGAAGCAGGACCAGGCCAGAAACCCTGCAGGCACTGAGGGCCAGAATTGAGAGAGAGGATGGAATTCCTGGAGTGAGGCCTCCCCCTGTGGAAACCTGAGGAGCATTGTTGAAATTGCAGCCCAGAGGCTGCAGGAGACGCCAAAAGGAAGCGTGAGATCCAGCGGCACTGACAAGCCCAGTGAAGAAGCCCGCCATCCCCAGCAGCAAGCAGGGCTGGTGGGACTGGCTGCAGAGAAGTGAGAGAAGCGCTGGTCTCCCCTACTGAACAGTAGCAAAAATGAAGCTGAGTTTATGAGATTTGCCCAAGGCCATAGAAGCAGTCCCTGTCACACCTGGGATTAAAATTCAGATTTTTCTGCTTTCCAGAAAGACAACTATAGTCGCTCCTGATCATGTCCTATTTTTAAGTTCATTAGTTAACCTCTGGGTACTTAGCCAGTTTCAAGAGCCAGTATGTCAAAGCATTTTAAATGGACGCATCTAAAGTGATACTGCTCTCATTGCCGGGCTCGTCCACTGAGCCCCTGCAAAGGTTCTGCGGTTCATACAGAGGCAAGCTGCTCATCAACAAGTTTCCCTGGGAAGTGGCGAGCATCCCTGCTCTGATCAGAACATGCCTGTCACAGAGCGCCAGCGGCTACTGAGCAGTATCTGCTGGAAAGAGCTGCTGCCCCAGCCCAGGAGTCCAAAATCTGTCTTCTGGCAGAGACTTAACTGTTTGGCTGCTGCTTCGAAAGGTCCATGCTGCTACCTCCCAGGAAGAGAGAACCCAGCTGGGAAACTGCCAGTTGCAAGCAATCTTCTTCTTCATTTCAACTCAACAAGTACTTAATGCACTCCTGCTGAGGGGCCAGTCCTTTTGGGATACACAGCCCTCTGGGGGTCTGTAGACATGCCAGGGAGTGCAGACATGCAAGCAGGAGGCAGCCAGAGGACATGGGGATGCCATGTGATTAGGAGCTGGATTGTTACAGCTGCAAGAATTCAGGGATTGCTTAGAGCTGCAACATTTGTTGGAAACCCGCAGACATGGTCGATGCCCTATAGACATTAATTCTGTACATCTGATCACTTCAGGACACAAGCAAAACATAAGACAAAATGAGACCTCCACAAAAGGGAGCCCCAAAGAATGAGCAGGGCTGCCTCTGAATATGGACAGGCTCCTGGGGACACTAGGCTGGTGGATTGCCTTCTCAGGTCAAAGGGAAACCCAAGCATGACTGCAGTCACAGCTGCTGTCGGTAATCAACCCTTTCTGCACTCCTATCCCCTTTGGCCACCTCTTTCTGGTTTGGGTACTTTGGATCTTTTTGTTCTTGTGTTTCAGCATTTGCTGAGCATCCACAGGGTTCCTGGCACTCCTGCCAATGCTGGGGTGGCATCTGATTCCTACCTCAAGGCAGTTTACAGTGCATCACAATGCAATAGCAGGGTGGAAGTCTCGAGCCTGGTGAAGTTCTAGTGTTTACATAATAGAAAGTGGCCTTCAGGGCTGAGAGAAAACACAGTGCTATCTGGTGTTTGAGTTTCCTTTCCCTTTGACCTGCTTTGTCAGACTTGGTTGCCTGCCTACCACCTTGAATAGTGACTTCAATTAAGTAATTGTTGGTACAATAAATCAGGGGATATCTTTTCCCCTTGCAAGATTGTAATCCCACTTATGGGAATTTACCCAAAGGATACAAAAACACTAATCCGAAAGGATACATGCACCCATATGTTCACTGTTCACAATAGCAAAGGTATGGAAGCAACCCAGATGTCCAAAAATAGATGATTGGATCCAGAAGATGTGGTACATATACACAATGGAATACTATTCAGCATGGAAAGAAGATAAACACATGCAATTTGCAGCGACATGGATGGAATTAGAGGGGATCATACTCAGTGAAATAAGCCAGAAAGAAAGAGAAAAAT